>JABUQX010128903.1:5000-24697 GCA_015478945.1 Trachelipus rathkii | reverse complement strand
TTTGTTGAAATTTTTTCGTATTATAGATAATAACTGACTCTTCTATTATTTTCTTTTTTTTTTAATATGACTGCAAAAATTTTATGGGGGAAGCATCCTGTAAATTGATTTTATGTATCTTAACTTGGGATCGATGTTGTGGGTTTAAAGCGGAGTTTTCGGACGATCACTACGATTAAAATCTTGCTTGTAGATGATATTTCATTCTTCCTTAAATAATCACAAGTTTTCTGCGGAACATCATACCTCAGGGGCAGTTCAAAACAAGGGTATTCTTTATAACAGTACATTCGAGAAGTGAGCAAATAATTATTGGAATTTTAGGGGGTTTGGAAGAATGTACTTTTTTAGGGCGAAATGGGTCGAGTATTTTTTGTTGAAAAACAACACTTATTGCTTGGGAGATGTTGTTTAATTTATAATTTAAGTTAAATATTGAGAGGTGGGAAGATAAAAGTTTAAATTAGTTTTTGTGTCAGGGGGATTGCTCCTATACGTAATTATTAATATTTTATAATTTTTGATTTGTCGGTAAGCTCTTGAAATTAAATGAAATGTTGAGGTATAATTATAGTTTGTGACTGGATGCCAGCCAGATGCGGCAGATCTCGTGATTGCGAGGGTAAGGCTCTGTGAAAATAAATGAAATGATTCTGCCATTCTGTAGGATAATTTTTTAAAAGGTGTTATTGTGAACGTTGAGAAAAGAAGTTTAGTTTCAGTGATAGATTTAGGTAGGGAGAACAGATATTAAAATTGCTCTAAGATAAAAGAGAATGTGAGAGTAAGCTAATTTGGTGTTATAGGTGTGTGAAAAACCAATGTTATAATGATTGAAGAAGGAGTAGGACAAGTTGGTTTTTAAGACAGAAAAAGAAAGATGTTGTACGAGTTTTTCCAAGAGAAAATTAGTGTTGTTCTAAAAAAGTTTATGAAGAGTTTTGGGGGGTGTAATTCAGTTGTGAAAGAATTAGAAGGATGAATGTCTGTTGAATTAAGTGCTTAAAATGTCATTGAAATCAGTAGTCTTTGGAATTAGAAAAACAAAGGACATCATCCACATAGCGAAGCCACTGTGGAGTTGGTAATAGGAAGGGTGTGATTGAATTATATACTGATGTTCCAATAGCTCCTAAAAAATATTTACTTAAGATGCGGGGGGAAAGAGGAGAAACCCATAGCAAGGCCAAAATGTTTGAAAGGAAAAGAATGTGTCAAAAGGTGAAATAACCTCTGTGTTCGAGAGTAAACGAAGAAATAAGTTTAATAGAATAAAGGGTAATTATTTAACTCGACATTATTTTCTAATAATATTTCTTCTAAGAGATCAAGTGTATAATAAAATGAACAGGTAACCAGACTTCTTTTATATCATTCTAAATATTGTAGAAAAAGATGTGGTAGAAGGCCACGTGTTGCTGGAGAAATGTGTTTAATAAAATCTATCGTATTGGAAAGGTGGGAATTAGATATTTTTTTTATTAAAGGTTTATTTAAATGTTGAGAGAAAGCCAAGCATTATATTATATGTTACACAATTGATATTAGAAATAATCGGACGTAAAGGGGTATTTTGTTTATGAATTTTTGGGAGGCCGTTCGTAAAACTGAGCTAAGTTGGTCATGATGCATATCATTATTGTGCATGCAATCATTTGAAAGGATGTTTGGAGATTTTTATAAATTCAATTTGGGAGTTTATTAAGGGATTGTTATGAGGGACACATTAATTTATAATTTGTATATGTGTTACCATCAGAAAGGATATTGTTACATTTACTAATATAATCTTTGTGGTTGAGAATCTCCTCTATTGATTGCCCTTTATCACTTTTTTGAAATAACTACTTCTTTGTTTTTCTTCAAATCTGATAGAGCTTTATAAAATTTAATCGGTTAAGTTTTATCTGCTGTTTATCACTAACTAATTCATAGTTAATATTACCTTTTTTAGTAAAATCCTTTATTGGACAGGAGTGATCATTTGAAAATTTTGGCCATTATAATCGAAATCGTTTTGGAAAAATTGTTAAAACATTGTTCTGATTTTTCCAATGGCAACGAAGTCCATATCCAATAACAGCCTTTTGTCTGGTTAAGTATAAGTTTGAAGGTTAACTAATCGAAATTCATAATTTAGAAGGAACCTATACCACAGACTTCTGTTTAAAAATGTGATAGGAATTTATAGTTGAAAAATCACGGAAAAACTTTTACTCACTAGAAACCTGTCTTCATTGACGTTGCTAGCGATGAAAAAGTTGTTTAAAGTTTTTCCAATTGGTAGAGGAAAACATGCATAACCAGTTGATTCTGAAAGGTACCTTTAAAAGCGCCATTATTGGCATTTTTCTTAAAACTTGCTTTGATTTCCAATTTTTTCTAACTACGAAACAAAACGATACATTGAATAAAAATACTCTTTATTATTTCGAAGGAAAGGGGGTTTAAATTTTTCCTTTAGTAACAGAGTAATATCGTAATCAAAGTTCATATGGATTATCAAATATAGATACAATGACTCTACAAGAACTTCAATTGCTTCGGCACTTTCTTGATTGGTTAGCCGAGATTCATTTTATTTTGTTTGTATAATCAGTAAAGAAATTAAAATTTCCTCGCTAGGGTAATGCAAAAAATTATGGCCGTTTTTTCTTCCGGGTATCTATTCATAAATTGAGAAAAACTTTACTTATAAGCATGAACAGGCATTTTTCGTAATTGGAAGTCATTTTTGGCAAATTATCTTGGGGATTTCTTAAAACAATTTTAAATGAAAATCATTTCTCATAACTAAAATAAAAGTTACAATATATATTATGATCTTATTTAATTTAAGAAACTTTCTTCGTAACACAGTTTGGGAAAGACTTTCTTTCAGAAATGAAATACAGGAAATAAAAATAATCTTTATTTTACATTTGGAGATAGTCACACGTACATTGACTTGGTAGCTTCAACCTTAACTTCTAAAGAACGTCTCCTCCTCTTGACGTCCTTTAAGAAGTTTGAAGTGAGCAAAATTAGAATTCTGAATATCTGTCCAATATATATATCACCCTTGCATTTTTGTTTGTTGAAATTTTCCGTATTATAGATAATAACTGACTCTGATTATTTTTTTCTTTTTGTTTAATATACTGCATAAATTTTATATGGGGGAAAGCATCCCTGTAAATTGATTTATTGGTTCTTTAACGATCGATGTTGATGGTTAAAGTCGGACGTTTTCGGAATTCATCGATAAATCTGCTTGTCGGTTGATTCATTCTTTCTTAAAATATATCACAATCGTTTCCCCGAACACTATACCCTCCAGGCAGTTCAGAAAACAAGTATCTTATAAAATACCATTGAGTAAGTCATGAATAATATCTGGATTTTAGATGGCGGGTTTTTGAAAATCTTTATTTTAGGGGACATGGTATTATATTTGGTTGTAAAAACCATAATATTGCATTGGGAGATGTTGTTTTAATATTTTACTAATTTTAAGTTATACGACACCAGGCGTGGAAAATAAAGAAATGAGTAGGTATTTTCAGTGCTCCACGGTTTACGATTATAATATTTTAATTTTGCTTGTGTGCGGTAAGCGCCTGAATAAATGAAATGTTGAGGATAATAAAGTTTTGCTGAAAAACGTTGGAGAAAAAGAGAGTTTCAGTTTCAGTTTGACTATCAGAATTAGCTAGAGAACAGGATATAAATCTGCTTAAAGATAAAGAGATGTGTAGGTAAGTCTTAATTTGGTTGTTATAGGTACCGGCAATTGTGTCTGTAGGGAAAACCAACTGTATATATATGATGAAGAGAAAGTATGGTTCTATTAGACAGAAAAAGAAAGATGTGTAGAGTTTTTTTCCAAAGAAATTTAGTGTAGATCCTGAGAGGGCCAAAGACGCTTCATTAGGCTGTCCTGTCGCGGTCCTTAGATCTGTGTCTTAAAAAAAAGGTAATCGAAGTTTTGGAGGTAATTTCATGTGTGAAAGAAATAGAAGGACGAATATTGTTTGTTGATTAAGTGTAAAATGTCATTGAATATCAGCTGATACATATGAATAAAGAACAGGAGCCATCATCCACATAGCGAAGCCATGTGGAGTGTAAAGGAGGGGGTTGACTTGTATTACGTATACCTGAGTTCAATTAGCTCCCATAAAAATATTCACTTAAGCATGGGGGAAAGAGGAAACCCATTAGCAAGGCCCAGAAATTTTGTTTGAAGAGAATAAGATTGTCAAAGTGATAATAAACTGCCTGTTTCGGAATGTAGTTAAGCAAGATATAAGGTTTTTTAATAAGAATAAAAGGGTTAAATTTTTAACTCGACCATTATTTTTCTCTACATAGAGTACTTTCCTCTAAAGGACGATCGAAGTGGTAAAATGAACTAGGACAGAATGTTAAAATAAAGGACTGAGTAGCCTGCTGGGTAACGTCAAAGGCTTAGAACAACAAGGATGATTGTAGAAGGGGTTATAGAGTATTGAATGCGTTAATAAAAAATCTATCGTGTTGGGAAAGGGGAATTGAAATTTTTTTGCCATTTAAAGGTTTAAGCTTTGAGACACGAAAGCCATAGCATTGCATATCTTCATATCGCTTTACACAATTGATTATTAGAAATAATGCGGATAAGGGATGGTTTATATGGCTTGGCATGGAAATATGGACATTTTTTGGGGATGGCGCCGTTAAAACTGAGCTAAGTTGGTCATGCTTAGGATTCGGTAGTACGTATTATAAATTGGATGGGAAACTGTTTTAACAGAGCTATGTTTAAGAATTCGTTTATTAAACCTTGCAATTTTGGGCAGTTTTTTGAAGGGCATTGTTATTAATTTTCCGGCGCTTATATGTCTATTAATGGTGTTACCACTAGAACGAAGGATATATTTGTTTTACAGTTTCGACTCACAATATTTAATATATCTAATAGCTTTTGCTGCGTCGTGAGATAACGTATTCTTGTAACGATTGCCCTTATCATATCTTTTTCTGTGAAATAACTATTTCCTTTGTTTTTCTTGAGATCTTCGATAGAGCCCTTTATCAAAATAATTAATTAAGTCTACGTAAGTTTTACTTTTTGACTGTTATCACTAACTAATTTCATTTAAGTAATCTTTATACCTTCTCTTTCGTAAATCTTTTATTGACAGGAGTGATCCATTTGTAAACTTTTGGTCCAATATCGAAATCGTTTTTGAAAAAATTGTTTTTTTAAACCATTGTACTTGATGTTTTCCAATGCAACGGAAAAGTCCATATCGTCCTAATAACAGCTTTTCGTCTGGTTTAAGTATATAGTTTGAAAAGTTAACTATCGAATCATAATTAGAAGAACGACACCACAGACTCTGTTTTAAAAAATGTGATCGAATTTTATAGTTTTAAAGAAACGGAACTTTTTACTTTACTATAATGTTTTTGATTTCATGATTGCGCTAATCAAGGTTAAAAGTGTAAATAGTCTTCCCAAGTTTGGTTCAGGAAATACATGTACATACCCAGTGATTCTGAAAAGTGGAACTTAAAAGCCATCCGTCCTCGGCGCCCTACATCTATGCGCGTACACCTATGGCATTTTCTAAAAAAACTTGCTTTGATTTCAATTTTAACTTCGTTGATTTTTTCACTAAGATGAATTCATCTTTTGTGCTCGAAGGAAAGAAGGTGCGTTTTTTTAAATTTTTCTGCCTTATGCTATAAAGAATTTTCGGAAAATCAAAGTTTCTATGGTATATACGCAAGATTGTTCAAAACTTCTTCGAAGAACGTTTCATATTGGCACTATCTTTGGATGTTAAAGCCGAGGATCATTTTTATTTTTCTTTTGAATTAAGACAAATAATTTCCTCCCGTTAGGGTAATCCAAAATTATGCCGTTTCTTCCGGGTATCATTTTATATTGGAAAAAAACTTTACTTTAACGTAAATGATAAATTATTTGATGTGCATGGACAACATACCCTTTGGCGCAAATAAAATATTTATTTATTAAAACCATAGGAAATACTTTACACAAACTAAAAATAAAGATCAATCACATAAGATAGTTTTAATTTAAGCTTTCGTCTAACACAGTTTGAAAGACTTCTTTCAGAAATGTAAATACAGGAAATAAAAAATTAATTTATTTACATTAAAGCTACGAGAAAAAAACATTGGTTGGTTAGTTGTTTTTTTTTAAAAATTCTTCTTCTTCTTCGCCTGCCTTTTTAAGAAGTTTGAAGTACAAAAAAATCAGGAATTTCTTGAATACTGGACTCCTAATTTTTAATATCCACACCCTGCCTATTTTTGTTGAAATTCTTTCGTATTATAGATAATCAACTCGACTCTATTATTTATATCTTTTTCTTTTAATATGATCTGCCCAAAATTTTATGGGCGGAAGCATGCCTGTAAATGATTTCTTTTATGGTTCTTAACTGAAATCGATTGTTCGTCTGTTTGGGTTAAAGCGGGAGTTTCCGGACATCATCGATAAATCCTTGCTTGTGTTGCATTCATTCTTCTTAAGATAATCAACTAGAGTTTTCTCCACATAATACCTCAGGGCATCCAATAACCAAGCGTATCTTTATAAATACATTAGAAGTCATGGAATAATATATTGGGATTTTAGGCGTTTTTTTTCAATTTAAAATGATACCCGGCAAGAGAGAAGAAACGGCATAATTTTGGATTACCCTACGAGGAAATTATTTCTTTTAAATTACAAAAAAAAAGTGATCTCGGCTAACATTCAAGAAGTCCGCCAATCTGAAGTTCTTGAAGAAAGTGTGAATAGATTAAACAATCTTGTAATACCTAGAACTTTGATTCCGAAAATTCTGTACATAAGGAAAAATTTCAAACCCCTTTTCTTTCAGCAAAAAGATTCAACTTAGTGGAAAAAATTCATCAACGAAGTTTAAAATTGAAATCAAAGCAAGTTTTAGAAAATGCCATATGGCTTTTAAGTCTTTTCAAGAAATTCAGCTGGTTATGCATTGTTTTCCCTACACCAATTGGAAAAACTTTAATAAATTTACTTTTCTGCCCTCTGGTCAAAAAACATCTATAGTAACTTCTGAATATCATTCTTTAAACTATTATTATTAAATTCGATCACATTTTTAAACAGAGTGTCTGTTGTGTGGTATCGTCTAATCCTTAATTATGATCCGATAGGTTTTTTAATACCGCTTTCAAAACTAAACTTATACTTTTAAACCAGGACGGAAAAGCTTACGTTATTAGGATATGGACTTTCGTTTGCATTGGAACTACAATCTACGACATATTTTTACAATTTTATATAAATTCGAATATGGACCACAGAAACATCTGCTTTTGATCACTCTGTCAATAAAGATTTACTAAAAGTAATTTACTAATATGAAAATTCAGTTCGTAGTGATAACAGACGCCGTCTAAAAGAAAAAATTAACCCGACTTAAATTTTTATAAGCTCTATCTATGTACTAAACGAAAAACTCAAAATCAAGAAATTAGTTTTATTTTCAAACAAGTGATATAAGGCAAATCACAATAGTATTCTCAAACCAGCAAAGATTCGTATATATAAACTCTCGTAACCAATATCCTTTCTGATTGGAAAACACATTTACCAAAATTACATAACGATCCTCTTAAAAAAAACTCCCCAAATTGAATTTAATAAAAATCTTCAAACATATCTGTCTCTAAAAGTTTCCCATACCATTCATAATAATAAATTAAATCCACATGACCAACTTTAGCTCAGTTTTACCGGCTTCCCAAAAATTCCATAAACAAAAAACCATCCCTTTACGTCTCCGTATTATCTTTCTAAATATCAATTGTCTGTGTGTAACCATATAAATTATTCATCTTGGCTTGTCTTTCTCAACTCTAAACCTTAAATAAGCGAAAAAAATTTTCTAATTCCCACCCTTTCCAACACCGCATTAGATTTTTTTATTAAACGACATCATACTCTAAAACCCTTTCTAACACAATCTTTTTACTAAGCTCTTGAGCCCGTTACCTCTTTACTTTACCATCTGTCCCTGTTTCATTTTACACTTGATATCTCTCTTAGGAGGATAAATACTATCTAGAAAATAATGGTCGGAGTTAAAATTTACCCTGTTCTATTCTGAGTTTTTTAAAAAACTTTTAATTCCTTTATTCTCTGTACTCTCGGAACACAGTTTTTCACCTTTGCACACTCTTTTCATTTCAAACAAATTTCTGCCTTTTAGTGCATATGGGCTTCTCCTCTTTTCCCCCATTCTTAAGTAATATTTTATGGAGCTAATTGAAAGCATCAAGTAATAAATCAACACTCACCCCTCTTTCCAACTCCCACATGGCTTCCGCTTATGTGATGATTGTCTTCTGTTCTATTTCCAAAGACTGTACTGATTCAAATTGACATTTATACACTTACTTCCAACAACATTCATCCTTCTATTTCTTTTCACACATGAAATTTTACCCCAAACACTCATTCATTACCCTTTTGTTTTTAGACCACACTAACTTGGTCTTGGGAAAACTCTACCACATCCCTTACCGCCTCAGCTAACGCCAAATCGTCCAGCCCTTTTTTTTTTTTTTATTTTTATTCAGTGACCATCACGTGTTCATCCGGCTCCTTTCCAGTTCTCTTCCTCTTCTATAGTTTCTATCTATCCCCCCTTTTTTTTTTTTGGGGTGACCGCTATTCTGTTCTTTTATTTTGTCCCCTACCTCCGATGTTGCATGATCAGGCTCACTGTTCGTGCGCGTTGCATCCAACACCGTCGGGGATCCTCGAGCCGCACGACGGCGATCAACCCAAGCAGAACTCCAGTCCTTAAATAGGGGAAAAAACCAACTCCTCTATTCATCATATATACATTGGATTTTCTACACACACCTATCAACACCAATTAGCTTACTCTCACATCTCTTTATCTTAGAGCATTTAATATTTGTTCTCCTACTAATCTATCTTTCCTTCTTCAACGTTTTCTTTTCTTCTTCAACGTTTCACAAAACTTAATTATCCTCAACATTTCATTTATTCAGCTTACCACAAAGCCAAAATTTAAAAAAAAAATATATATAATAGGCCATGAAATAAAGGAAACTCAAGTTAACTTATCTTTCCCCACACCCCGTAATAACTTAAAATTATAAAATTAAAACATTCAATGCCAAGCAATATTTTGTTTTTTACAAAAAAATTTAATACCATTCCCCTAAAAAAGAATTGTCAAAACCCCTAAATCCCAATATTATCATACTTCTCAATGTTATTTTATAAGATACCTGTTTTTGGACTGCCCTGAGGGTATATGTGCGTGAGAAACTTGTGATTATTTTAAGAAGAATTGAATATTGGCCAAAGCAAGATTTAATCGATGATTCCGAAAACTCCGCTTTAACCACACATCGATCATTTAAGAACCATAAATATTCAATTTTTACAGGATGCTTTCCCCCATAAAAATGTTTTGCAAGCATATTAAAAAAAGGAAAAATAATAGAGTCAGTTATTTATCCTATAATACGATAAAATTTCCAACAAAGTGCAAGGCGATAAAAAATTGGACAGTATTCAGAATTCTAATTTGCTCACTTCAAACTTCTTAAAGGACATAAAGAGGAGAGATTTTTAAACAAAATAAACCAACCAATGTTTTTTTTCGTAGCTTTATATTGTAAAATAAATTATTTTTATTCCTGTCAATATCAATTTCATTTCTGAAAGAAGTCTTTCAAACTGTGTTATGTTAGACGAAAGCTTAAAATTAAAACATATCATCTATGTATGATTTGCTGATCTTTATTTTTTTTAGTTTGTGTAAAGTTTTCTTAAAATGTTGTTAATTAAAATAAATTTTATTTGCCATGTTTTTATTTTACTTAATTAATTATCTTTACGTTTTTTAAAGTTTAAAAGTTTTTTTCAATATAAAATGATACCCGCGGAAGAAGAGGAAAACGGCATTAATTTGGAATTACACCTACGAGGGAAATTATTTTCTTAATTTACAAAAATTTAAAAAAATTGTTGGATCTCTGGCTAACACAAGAAGTGCCAATTTTGAACAAAGCGTTCTTGAAAAGAAGTGTTCTTGAACAATCTTGTACACTACTAGGAAACTTTGATTTCCGAATTCTCTACATAAGTCAGGAAAAATTTAACCCCTTTTCTTCAGCCAAAAGAATTCATCTTAGTGGAAAAAATCAACGAAGTTAAAATTGAAATCAAAGCAAGTTTTAGGAAATGCCATATGGCTTTTAAGTCTTTTCAGAATCACTGGTATGCATGTTTTCCTAACCAATTGGAAAACTTTACAACTTTACTTGATAGCGCACATGAATCAAAAAAACATTATAGTAAGTAAAAAGTTCCGTTCTTTAAACTATAAATTCGATCACATTTTTAAACAGAGTCTGTGGTATTTCTTCAACTTCAAGTACCTTTTCAAACTCTATATGTTCCCGAGTGTCATTCCACTTGACCTCTCCATTAAATTTTTATTGTTGTAGCTATTTCGTTTTGCATTTGGAAAAATCAGACAAGTTTTTGTTACAATTTTTCAACGATTATGTCGATATATGGACCAAATTTACAAATGACACTCGTCCAATAAAAGATGTTTACCTAAAAGGATATGACTAAATGAATAGGTTTAGTTTCTGAATACACTTGAACAAGAAAAGGTCCCCGAAATTACCGGACTTAATATCACCCTCCTTTATAAAGCTGCGTGTATCAGATCTCAAGAAAAACAAAGAGAAGATAAATAAGTTATTTTCAAAAAGGTTGATCAAGGTAGCTAAGATCAAATAGTAAAAATTGTGCGACCGCCACAACAGACAACTATAATATTTGTAAAACTTTTGCCGACCGGTGTAACAATATCCTTATCTATGCGCTGATTCCCAAGGTAAACAATATGGTATTACACCAAGAGCGTATAACATCCACTGATCACAATCCCACTTGAAATACTTTTTTCGCCCGCCCAAATTGAATTTCAATAAAATCTTAAACATATTGTAAAACAGTTCCCATCCATTGAGAACAAAACTAAGTTAATATATATAAGTGTTAAACCTCCCCCTACGGGATGCCCACCGGCAACCCCTTGGACAAACGAGATATAGCTCAGTTTTTTAACGGCCCCTCCCAAAAAATTTCATAAACAAAACCATCCCTTACGTCCGATTTATTCTAATATTTCCATTGTCAAACTAATAAATTATCATCTTGGCTTTCTCTCAACTTAAACCTTTAATAGGAAAAATTCTAATCTCCACCTTTTCCAACACGTAGATTTTGATCTTTATTCTTAAACGCATTCAACTCTAAAACCCTTCTACACATCTTTTTTTAGTTTTTGACGTTACCTCTTTATTTACATCTGTCCCTGTTCATTTTACACTTGATCTCTTAGAGAAATACTTATTAGAAAATAATGTCGAGTTAAATTACCCTTTTATTCTTATTAAAAAACTTATTCTTCTTACTCTCGAACACAGTTATTTCACCTTTGACAATCTTTTCTTCAAACAAATTTTCTGGCCTTGCTATGGGTTCTCCTCTTTCCCCCATCTTAAGTAATATTTTTATGGAGCTAATTGAACATCAGTATATAATCAATCACCCCCTCCTTTCCAACTCCACATGGCTTCACTATGTGGATGATGTCTTCTTTTCTATTCCAAAGAAGACTACTGATTTCAATGACATTTTACACTTAATCAAACAACATTCATCCTTCTATTTTTTTCACACATGAGTTACCCCAAAATTTCTCCTATCCTAATATGCATTTCTCTCAGAAACTAAATTTCTTGGAAAAAAAACTCTACACATCTTTTTCTTTTCCCTTGTCTATAGGAATATCCCTGACGCGCAACTTCTTCTTCTATTCCATATATTACATTTTGGTTTTCTACACCACCACCTATAACACCAAATTATTCTACTCTCACATCTGCTTTAATTCTTTTAGAGCATCCTTAAATAATCTTTTAACTAAACCTTGAATAAGTGCTATTCAAGACCCCTTGACAAACCTAAACTTCTAATTATAATAACTAGACGTTCAACGAAAACCAATTCCTGAGCTTTAATCAATGGATTCCTCAACATTTCATTTGTGTATTTCCAGCTGTACTTCTCTTATCAAAGCAAAAATTAAAAATCTATAATAGTAATCCCCCTGACACAAAAACTAATTTAACTATGTTATATATATGTATAACTAAATTATTAAAATTAAAACAAACATCTCCCATCTAGTTTTGTTACAAAAAATAATTACCCATTCCCCTAAAAAAGATTTTTACAAACCCCCTAAATCCAATATTATTCATTACTTCTCAATGTATTTTATAAGATACCTTGTTTTGATTGCCCTGAGGATATATGTCGGAGGGAAAACTTTGTGGATTATTAAGAAGAATGAAAACATCAAACACAAGCGCTAACGCTTTCTCGGGCCATGATTTCGTCGCAAAAACTCTCGCGCAGTGTGATACCGACACCAAAACAAGGCCTCGTATCAGACGCTCTCAAGACTCTCACGGTGAAATTAAATAAATCTCTAACAACGGCTTTTCGCAGGAATGCGGCTCAGCTCCACCCATAAAATTTTGCTATAGGTCCACCGACGACACCACGGCCACATCGAAGGCGAGCTCACTAAGAAGTTTTGCACTCATAGAAACAAATCAAATATAGAGAAAAAACAGGACTACAGATATGAATTTTAGCAGATAACAGTTAATTGATCCTCTTTAAAGGACCGAGTGATCGTAGAAAATTTCTTTGCACGCCTACACAATATGTGCTCACAAAAGTGGGCGCTAGGCTAGAGGTGTACGAACGACGACCGCGAGAGGTTTGGCCGCCCAATGCCAAAATGATGTATAGAGATGTGACGCACAGGTTTTCGAGTTTGCCCTATTTTGCTTCATAGCTATTGCGAAAACTTCTGTAAAGTCACAGTCAAATGAGGAGAGGATTTGTGAAATAACTCTAACCAACGCATTGTTTTGTTTCGCTTAGGCGTGTAATGTGAAATATAAATATTTTACGTTTCCTGTAGGTTTTCATTTCTGATAAATACATCTTTCTTTATTATAAGAGCTGGCGTGTCTAGACTGCGCGAAAAAGTATGGCTATAATCCATAATATGATGGAAAATGGTACAACTACTATTATACCAAGCCGTTGGATTCCATATTCTATGCCTATATTTCGATATCTTATTTATGCTCTTGGTGTAAAGTTCTAAATAGTTTAATAAGATAAAGATTTTTTGATACTATAGACCCACAGCATGCATATCATATATAATCACAGTAGTTTATAGTCATTGTTAATATAACAAGCATATATTTTTCAACGTGCCTATATAATACCCTCACATATCACTATATCTATGGATTGAACTCTTTACATTACCTATCAATGCATGACCTCAAATGCAAAACCCACAATGGACCTAATCATGTTAGTGGTGAGGTGAATAACCGATATTATCATATATAGTATTATTATATCTTATATACTCATATATATATATATATATATATATATAGTATATATATTTATATATATATATATAATAATTTATAGTATATATGATATATATGGTGCGGCCAGGAAAGAAAGCAGACGCACCCACACTGTCCCCTGTTTTAGACGCTCAGTCAAGGTAGGGAAACATGTATTCAAAAAATAATAACTAGTCACGTGGCCGGGAAATGAAGTGTGAGGAATTGATGCGCTCGTTTAAGCTAGGCAGAGCAGGGTAGTGCTAGATTTGTGAAGAGAGTGCACGAGACGCACCGAGAGATTGTAACCAAATCAGGAGAAGAAAGACGAAGTTTTGTGGAGGAGAGTGAGTGACACGCCGTGAGTAGAAAGATCACACACGAATCGACGCTGCAGACCACCGCCCTCGACGACCAATGGACCGACCCTCACACAAAAAACCTGCGCCGGAGAGCAGAGGAGAGAGAGGTTAGGGACCAGAGAGCAAATTCCGAGCGGTGAACCACGGGAATTAAGCCTCTATAGGTATGTTGAATATATAAACCTTTCATTTCATCACACGAGAGAAAGCGTCATGCCTCCTTATATAGCACAGGAAGGAGATGTTTAATGGAACGCACCTTCACAGAGCACTGATTCTCAATATCCGTGGAGTGTTAGGCGCAATATGCGACCAAGCAAGCTCAATTGAGGATTCCGGATAGTCAAGCCAGGTCAATCGAAGAATCAGCTCATAGATGGGATGCCCATACCTGTCAGAGCAGACGGTATTGGGTTTGAGCTCGAAGAATAACTTGCGCACGGATGATTAATTGCTTCGGTTGGCAAAGAAAGCCCCGAGTGACAATTCAAACTTCGCGTCCATACATCTATCCTCCCCCGCCCGTCTGGTTTTTACCGATCGGAAGGCTGCTAGTGGAGCCCTGTGAATCCTCGCTCCAGTAAACAAGTGTCAGAATTAGAGTTCGGATCGAGTGGCCTATGACCAGTTGTATACTACATCGCCACTATTTCCAGCTCCGTCGGGATTAGGCGATAGTAGAGACGATAAAAAGGGTATTGCGTAGTCGCGACATTACCCAAGATTTCTGCACGCGCAGTGGACCGTATCGATGGGCTGCCTCAAGCACGGCACCATGACAACACTTGAATGTGTCTCCTCACCGAAAATATCAACCTTATCGCCGTTGCGCTCCCACCATGTGTTGAGGCTTTGGCCAGTTGACCAATACATCCTAGTAAATGTGCAAGATCCTCTAGAGAACCAGAAGATTCTTTGGACTGGTGAGAAAAGGCTCCACTCACACGGAGTGTGAATTGATGCCGGACAATATGGTCCCAATATAAAAAGGGTTAAGTTCAGCGGGAAGAAGGTGACAGCGGCCTTCGATTCCCTTTTTTCTTAAAAAGTCCTGCTGAGGTTCTTGGTTGATGAAGAAAAGGAAGCCATATGTAGTACGCCCCATGTGAAATATTTCTCAATTGCTAGTTCGTGTGTTGCCGTCGATGAAAAAGGCAGACCTGGCATGGCTATATGTAGCGCAAGGTCATCAACACATAGAGAGAAAACGCAAAAATTGACTGTCGCTGGGATAGGAAATAACGTGTCATTATAATCTTGAGAGCAAAATTCAGCTAATAACACTTATAGAAAAACACTCTGCGGACCGCTTTCACTCCAGATTAAAGTCGGCACTTGTCTTAACCCCTTCCTTTGTGTGAACAAAATAGAAGATCAACCGAACTGGATGGATCTATTTGACAGCAAGTATTTTACTATCGAAAGAGAAGAGTCGTCCATGAAAAACGAGCGAATGGCGCTTTAAGAGTTATATACCCAACAGTTGTATCTCCACGTTGGTGTTCATAAGCTTTCATAGATCAAAAAGGACACTAAAGAAGCCATCCCCACCAGTTTGAAAAGGCTTCCCGGATGTCATGGTCGTTTTAACAAGGGATCCGGTGGTCGAACGATTTTTTGCAGAAACCCAACTAGAAGTTTGAAAAAACCTGGCGCGACTCTCCAAAACAGGTAAGAAGGTGGCCTGAAACCAATTTTCTCCAAGTACAGGAGAGTCACTACGAGGGGAATTCCTAATAAACGTTTAAGAATTAACGGTTAAATCTTTTCTGGCTAGAGATTTCTTAAAATTGCAGCAATACGTAAGTCCTAAATGAAAATAAATTAGTAACTATTTTATTGTGTTTCTTATTTCATCTTTAATGGAAATAAGAGGATGTTTCTTAGAGACGCCAAGGAAGACAAGTGATGAAACTTTGATTAGTCCGGGTAGTAACTTGAACGAGAAAGGGACCCAATTTCTCAATATCAATGACGTTGGGGAGGTCTTGATACTCCTAAGGCTTTTTTTTAAGTGTATCGGCTAGAACATAATGGCTTCTTTTTGCTCTCAGTACGAAGCTCTGGAGGTAGTGAAAATCGCAATAAGTAATATATCAGGAATGATGTGTGGTCAGCTGACATTCCCGGAGGGAAAGCAGCATTATGGATTAAACAATATTGAGAACGACATATGACGGGCAGCAACCTTTTCGGGATTGCTCAGACCGTTTGGGCACTGGGGTGTTAAGGGAATATCAGAACACGAATTGCTGAGGTTAATTGAAGAGGTACTTTCAGGATGTAGAATAGAGGTAATAAAAAGCGGAAAGTACCTATGCTGGCAGAATTTAAAAGAGGGACCGAGGTGGGGGAATCATGGGCTGGGAACCCGACTGAATGGTAATTGGTTGTTGTTGTTGTTTGTGCTCCGTCCTTGGTCTTAATAACGGGATTTTCTGAAAAGCCTTTAGTTTCATAAATATTAAACACTTATATCAATACCGTCAATTCATCTATAAATGATGTAACAAATATATTAACAATAATAACAAAGAACATAAAAAGTAAATAAAACAGAAATAAATAAAAATAAACTATATTTATTTCATAAGGCAAGTAGTCCTTCTCCCCCACAACAGGTCACAAAACCACAGACTCATCACAAACTTTCCCGGAACCCCAACTCCGATTTCCATACCCCGTAGGGTAGGATGAGGCCTTGGAAGAGCCTCCCGAGAACTACACGTCGGTTTACCCCCCGCGTGAACACATCGGAACCTACCAAAACTTACGCCGGGGCCGTAGATAAAATACAACAAAGTGCATTATAGCGTCCTCCAGCGGTTAACTCTAAAGATTTAGGGTTCCCTTACAAATTGGAGGATTTCAGTCATTAGACGAACAAAAAAGATCAGGTTTTTTGCAGTTACCCCTCAATTCCCATTGGGGAAGAAAGTTGAGTGGACTGAAGACCCATATGGAAAGAGGCCACCGGAGGATCCACAAAGGGCATATAACGGGAAAAAAAAGGGATGGGGGGATATTCTTTTTTCCAAGATGGAAATAGTACTACAAAGTATCTTAAAGGCCTTTAAAGGATTGATGGATGAGAAATAAAAAGAAAAAAAGAAATATATATATATATAATATATTATAGTATAATATATATATATATATATATATATATATATATACTATATATATATATATATACTCTATTATAATTAATATATATATATTATATATATATATATTATATATATATATATTATATATATATATTATATATATACATATTATATAATATATTATAAGATATATATATATATTAAGATATACATCTTATAATACTAGTATAGTATATAATTATACTGATATACAATATATAGGTTAAACTATAAGAAGTACTCCGAGCATCTATCTCGAAAACTAAGATATGGATACAAGAAATACTGATAACAATTCGATATGAAATCGGCGTATGAAATTTGTATGGTAAAATGAAAAAAAAAAAATTTTTTAATTTTTTTTTATTATTTTCTATATCTCTTCCAAAACTTTAAGATAGAAGTACAAGGAAAACTAAAACTATTTAGAATCATTGCAGTATGATAATTTGTATTGAAAAACTATACAATGTAAAAAAAATTGTTTTTTTTTTATTTAACTAAATAGGGGAAGGTGGATTGAACATCGATAAACTTATCGAAAAAAAGGTAAAAAATATCCAAGTGTGGTCTCGTATTTATAGCTTATCAGCCATAAGTTATTTGCTTATAGACTACTTTAACGCCTGTGCAGGCCTCAACCAGTAGCCCATACTTAATTTTAATCCTACGAGTATGGCTGGCTTATGCAGTGCCATGAACTACTAATCTATTATATATATAAATATGTAATATGTATAATAATATATATATATATAAATATATATAACTATAATATATATATATATATATCATATATATAATATATATAATAATCTAATATATATATATATAATACTTTATATAATATATATATATATATATATATATATATATATACTGTAGGGAAGAAATTTTTATTTTCGCTATATAACAAACTGAAAAATCAAGTAAGCTTAATTTTTCAGAGGAAGCAAGTACCGAATGGTCAACATTTGGAAAAAAAAATAATTTGGTTATTTAGAGTTTCTCTAACGAATCCAACAAACCTTAACTTAACCTAACCTAACACCCCTAACCTAATCCTAACCTAACCAACCGAAAATAACCTAACCTAGTACTAATCTAAACTTACCTATACTAAGCTTAGGACCCAACCAACCTTAAACTAACCTAACCTAACCTAACACACCTTAACTTAACTTAACTTAATCTTAACCTAAACCTAACCTAACCTAACCTAACCTAACCTAACCTAACGGCTGCGGTGGGCGGTAAATGAAATTTTACTGATCTCGTGTCGACCATTTATTTGACTTGTTGACCATTTAGGCTAGTCCCCTTTCAGAGTATGCCAAAGAAAGTTGGAGGAGTTTACCCGTAGATTAAATTTGTAGGTTCACTACTTACTACAAGACAGAATTACTAAATTTTTCCAACTGGGAAATTAATGAAACTAGGTTTTATATTATTGGGCATGGGATTCTGCGCAATCCGGATTACTTTGTTATCTCAATAAAGCAGATACTTACACCCACTCAAAGCGCCGTTAAATCACATTAGGATGAGGTCGGTAGGTCATGCGAAAATCCTACAAAAAAACTCAAGATATACATATTTGTGTTAATTTTTTTTAGAATTTCACGATTTATTTTACAAATTTTTTAGCAATAGTTGTGGTCATGTTGGCGCTGCTTCACTTCGGTTGGTTGGCTCTTGTAATCCAATCAGGAACAACCTAGCACAATGCCATATGTGGCACCAGTAGGGGTCCCAAACAACCTTCTATGAATTATAATACACAGACAGACCAAGCACAACATTTCACACATAACACAACAATATACACACACATACACGCACCAACGCATAATATATATATAAATATATATATATTATATATATTATAATATATATAATATACTATATAATATATATATATATATATAGTAATATATATATATATATATATACTATTATATATCAATATTATATGCGCGATCGTGCACTACGTGTATATAAGAAAAACAAAAAAACCTATTCGGTTTTTATGGCCGTCGTATTTTTAAATCTACACGGGTAAAAATTTATTGTTAAATCAAACCAATGTTTCCGTAATGGTACTTCAATTTTGGGGTTTTATAATCTTACATCTCCATTATGCTAACAGTCATTCTATGAAGAGGAGAGAGACAGGGAGACGCAAAACTAGAGTTCGGCGTTTTCATTTTTTTCCAACCTAATTTTTTTTTTCATGTTTTATTTTTGTCTAATAAAAAGGGAGGTTTACGAGAAGAAAATATTTTTCATGCCCGATCGTTTTCTCCCATAAAAAGATATACTCTTCGTGAGATTGGGCTCTAAAAAAAAATCAGGTATTTGGCTCAAAGAAATTTAAGTTCATACCCATATGTTGCTTCTGTTGAAGGTGAGCCTAGCTCTGTTAATTGTACAGTGGCTATCAGTGTGTTTCATTACAAATCTCCTCTTAAGTGTTTCCTGGGTTAATATATATATATATATATATTAATAGCTATATATATATATTATACCATCAATATAATATATTATGTTATATTATAGTAATATATATATATATACTATATATATATATATATATATAATATCTATATATATATATATATAGTATTATATATGATATATA
>JABUQX010128902.1:15000-18971 GCA_015478945.1 Trachelipus rathkii | reverse complement strand
CTATATTTAGTTTTTGGAATTATAATATTTTTTTTTTTTTTTTTTTTTTTTTTTTTTTTTTTTTTTTTTTTTTTTTTTTGCCAATTGTGGAAGAGCCAGAAATATAGTCCTGGCTCCATAAGACATATGTTTAGGTCTCTGCCAATTTTTTCCACAAGAAGGTTTTGGGCAATAGTTCAAAAATCAAAATCACAACAATGATTCCGTTTGACGTCAATGGGCTCATGGGCAAACTTCTCATTTGATATTGAGGGTGCATTCATTGATGGTGCATATTCTAATTTTACATTTTAAATTTTTATTTTTATTATTCAAATCCAAATGACTAGAAATAAAATCAAATTCATATTTCTTATTGTCCATTAAATAATATATATATATATATATATATATATATATATAATATACATATATATATATATATATATATATATATATATATTATAATATATATACATATATATATAAATATATAATATATATATTTATATATATATATAATACATATACATACTTCTGCCCCTGGCCCACCTTAATCTGGAGGGCCACACTGCTTCCAGGAAGCCTGGCGCCACCGGGTTTTCAAGGTCGAGGGCAGAGAAGATATAAACAGTCGTTTCAGCGGAGGCGTCGAGAGAGAACACCCAGAAGAGGTGCTCTATTGTATCTTAAGAATTGTGACATCTGTGCAAGTGGGGGAGGTGACATTGTTCTAGTTTGAATCTATATTTTATTGCTGAAGTTTTGGGTGGTGACCTATCTGCTCCGGGCAGTCCATTTGGCCTCTTCCGGACAGCGTTTCTTCTCTAGGGAAAGTTTTGGGGGGGGGTGTTTAATAAATGTTATTTGGGTGGTTTTGAAGGTATGTGTTGGTTAGCTGGGTATGGATATGTGTAATCCATGACCTATTTGGGAGGGGCGGGGAAATTATATTGTAAGTGTTGCTAAGTAGAATTGAGCTGGTGACAAAGCGGGGATGATTTTAGTCTTTCGTCGAGGAGGGGATTGGAGAGAATTTGCGTGACCAAGGGTGGCGTTGGATTACGGGCTTTTCTTGATATAATTGGATCCCCCCATCTCCAGGTTTGGAGATGGGGAGGATGGTGCGTTCGTTCGTTGTAAATGTTGAATTGGCGGTGGTCTGTAGTGCAGCCTGTGTTAATTCTGAGGGCTTATTATCTACAATTATCGTAATTATTTTGAGATTTTGAGAGTTGCTGGGAACCATGCTGGTGAGGCATAGTTTAGATTTTTTCTAAGAAGGTTGTTTAAAGGTAGTAGTGAGTGTGTGTTCCCTAATCCCTGAAGTTGTGTTGGGAAAGGGTTCGGGGGTGTTTGGTTTCGTTGAGGTTGCGGAAGTGATTAGTTCGATGTGGGGGGGGGGGACGCAACATCATATGAGTGTCGATCAGGTAATGTCCAATATTTTTGCGGTTTTGTATGGAACGGAGCGTTGTTGTTCACGGGTGATTATGGGATGGAGAGAGGATTGATGACGTTCAGTGGTTAAAAGGGTGATGGAGTACTTAAGCGGGGATGCGCGTCATTCTCAGTTGGCAGATTAACCCGAATTTCTAATAAAGTGTAGATATTCTTGGTATGTTGTGTGGCTGTGTTTACGTCGGGTGTTGGGAAATAAGACTGATGTAGTCTGCATAAGTAATAAGTTTGGTGGACTGGTGGGTGTTGGGGTGGGCAGATCTGCAGTAAAAAAGTTGAATAAAAATGAAGAAGAGAATGGCTCCCTGTGGACGCCGTTTTGTAATGGGAGAGGGGAGAGAGTTGTTTTTGTAAAAGACTTAATTGCAAAAGGTTGATGAGGAAAGGAAAGCCATTTTGTTTGTCATTTTTTTTAATAAGGAATGTGTGTAGGAACGGTGTCGAATGCTTTATGTTTATGTCTATTGCTGTTGAGTATAATCTGTGGGAAGGTCGACCTGGTTGAAGCCATTAATGACTGGGCAGGCGAGGCTGTGGCTTGTAGCAATTGGTGCTTTTTGAATCCATTGGTTGGAAGTCTGGGAGAGGAATGGATGAGGAAATTTATTAATATTAATTTCTCTTAGCAATTTACTGATGGAGCAAAGCAGAGAAATTGGGCGATAGTAGGAGGAGGGAAAGTTGGGGTCTCTTTTTGGTTTGAGTTTAGGGATTAATGTAGCTGTTTCTAGATGGCGGGAATGTTAGCTTAAGTGCCAAGATTTGTTGAAGTCTGCTGAGTAGGAGGATTGCCTTTTCTTCCGAGCGTTTTTTATGCTGCAGGCTTGGGAATGGAGTCTGGGCCTGTTCTGTTCGAATTTTTTGAGGGGTTTTAAATGGTCTGTTAATCATGATTGTTGGGAATGGGGGTAGGAGGTTGTGGTCTGATTGAGTTTTCTGAGTTGTTTTCGTTTACCTATTATCGGGTGTGTTAGTTTACGGAGGATGTTTAGCCCGTAAATGTTTTGCAAGACTGTCTGATTGTTGTTTGGGAAGAGGGTCATCGATCCCCACAGTCCCATAGAGAAGTAGATGCTCTCTGGCCGCAATACTGTAACCTATAGGCGTAGTGGGAAAAAAATTTCTTCTCCGCTGAGAAACTGCAAAATCAATTCTAATGTTCTTCACCCAGTTCATGATATGCACGAGTGTAAGTCTTATATCACGGATCGTGCTTCTGAAAAGCGGAATGGATATGCGTGTAGTTGGTTATTGGATAATTATATACTAGAACTACAATTTTTGTCAGCAGATGTTTTAACATACAATTGATCGTATGCAGAGCTTCCGTCACGAGATTGCTTGTTGTGATCCGACTATATTATGTAATGTATGATTTTCATGTAATATTAAACATCTATTATGAGTGTTGATAGAGATGGTTATGGAGGTTCGAGGAGGTCTGAGATGTTACTGTTTCGTGAGAGAGATTTAAGTTCATATTTTGAGCAGGCTGAAATTGTCGAACAGTTTTAAGAATATTATATGAATCGAGTTCAGTTGTAGGCGTAATGCTCATCTAAGCGTTTTGCTCTTGAATGGTGAGTGGCTTAAAACAGTAAATGGGGATTAAGTTTGGAAGTCGGTTGAATGGATTTTTCTGTGGCCTTTGGGTATATAAAGGTTTGCAGATTCGATGATTGTATTGTTAAGGCTGAGTGATGGACGCGTGTAAAGGATGTTGGAATACGGGGATGAGTATTGGGTTAATGTTGGTTTAAAAATAAGTGTATGCGGGACCAATTTATTTTCAAATTTAGTCAGCGGAAATTTGGCGTTGTTTAGTTGTGTCTGGGAATGGAGGGAGGATTGTTGTTTATCAGTAGTGATTAGTAGTGGTTAGTAGAGTGATTAATAGAGTGGGTAGTAGTGATTAGTAGAGTTATTAAATATTTTTCAAGGGAGACTGATATTTATGTTCAAAATGAAGCTGGTTTCTAGTTATTGAATGTATGTTTTTTTTTGTGCGTGTGGTAAGAATGGGTTGTGTGATGATGCATATATCGTAGGTATAAGTTATTATTTTTGTCTGGGGTTTGTCGGATAATAGGTCGGCTGAAAATAGGTTGAAGAAATGAAATAAAATGGCTCCTGTTGGAACGCCATTGTTGTTAGGCTGTTTTCGATTGATAGTTTATTACGACTGTGAGGACAGATAATAAATTGGAAATCCATTTTTTAATTGTCGGGTAAGAGGTAGCTTGGGGGGGGGGTTTGGTATAAAGATGTGTCTTTGGATGGTTTCGAAGGTTTTGCTTATGTCACTGGGTTTAAGTATGGTTCTGTGAGACGGTGATTTGTTGGACATTTATGCTGTTTTGGATA
The DNA here is from genome assembly GCA_015478945.1 of Trachelipus rathkii. Classification (NCBI taxonomy): domain Eukaryota; kingdom Metazoa; phylum Arthropoda; class Malacostraca; order Isopoda; family Trachelipodidae; genus Trachelipus; species Trachelipus rathkii. Next base: position 15,167 of record JABUQX010128902.1, on the reverse strand, counting down.
AAAGTTTTAGTCAAGTGTCATGTTTTGAAGTTGTGCTGAAAGCCTGGTGATGTATGAGTGTTCATATTTTAGTGGACAAGTTTTTATAGAACTTTACAAAGATCGAAATTTATATATATATATATATATATATATATATATATAAAAAAAATAAATAATATATATAT
>JABUQX010128902.1:0-10000 GCA_015478945.1 Trachelipus rathkii | reverse complement strand
AAAAGCAGAAAATCACTAAATCAAACCACCATCAAACCACCCTCCTGTCCATTTGCCCTCATACCCTTCTGTGATTCTATTGATCTATTGATCTATGATTCAAGGGTCAATTTTTTTACTAAAATTGTCATGTTTTACATTACCCTAAAGCAGTAAATCAGTAAATCAAACACCATCCACCCACCCCTCCGCCCCTCCCCCTCTATGATCTATTGATCTATTGATTAAGGTCAAATTTTTACTAAAATTGTAACGTTTTACATACCCTAAAGCAGTAAATCAGTAAATCAAACCACCATCCACTCACCCTCCTGTCCAGTTGTGATCTATTGATCTATTGATCTATTGATCTATTGATCTAGAATCTATTGATTAAAAAAAAAATTTTTTACTAAAATTGTCAAGTTGTTACATACCCTAAAGCAGTAAATCAGTAAATCAACCACCAGTCCACTCACCCTCCTGTCCATTTTAGTGATCTATTGATCTATTGATTAAGGTTAGAAATTTTTTACTAAAATTGTCCATGTTTACATACCCTAAAGCAGTAAAAAACTAAATCAAACCACCATCCACTCACCCTCCTGGTTCCAGTTGTGATCTTAATGGATCTATTGGATCTATTGATTAAGGGTCAAATTTTTACTAAGAATTGTCATTTTTTTACATACCAAGCAGTAAATCACTAAAATTTTCAACCCACTATCCAACCTCCCTCGCTGACCATGTCTGTTTCTATTGATCTATTGATTAAGTTCAAATTTTTACTAAAATTGTAATGTTTTAATTACCCTAAAGCAGTAAATCATCTAAATCAAACCACTATCCACTCACCCTGACCATCTGTGTTCTATTGATCTATTATAAGGTCAAATTTTTTACTAAAATTGTCATGTTTTACATACCTCTAAAGCAGTAAATCACTAAAATCAAACCACCCAGTCCAACTTTACTTATTCCATGCCCCCTCCTGTCCAGTTCTTGGATCTATGTTTGAATTCAAGTCACATTTCACGTATTCATTTTGGATTAAAAATAAGATTAAAAATCAGTCTTTATAAAAAGACATATCAATTATATGTTGACACGTAACATTTAGTTCCAATAATAAAAGCTTACTTAGCCATCATTCTGAACGTTGAATATAACCCGCAACGAACAAACTTAACACTCTAACATGAATAAGCATTCAACATTAACAAAGTTCCACACCTAAAACAGTCTAAAGTAATAACAAAGCACACAAAAGACGCAACCTACGTCACCACTTTTTACTAACATATTCACTGATATTAACATTAACATAGTAACATTAACAAAAATTTATCATAACCACAATCTTTTGTAATTATCATACTGATCATTGAATATACTCTAACGTAAGAAAGTTTTCACATTAATAAAAGCTAACATAGCATCAACCTGAACTAAGAATATAATGTACACGACAAACCTAACACATCTTAAAGCAGGATAATCAGTCAACGATTAAACAAAGTTGCCTCACTTAAAACAACAGTAAGTAACTAACATTACATCCAAAACGTAACCCTAGTCACACCTTTTTTTTTTTTTTTTTTTTTTTTTTTTCAAGCACACTGCTCTAACATTTCAACTAAGAATAAATGACATACACACACGCAAACACACACACACACACAACACACCACACACACACACCACACACACACACACCACACACCACACACACACACACCAACACACACACACACACCAACACACACACACACAAAACGAAATTTTTATTGTTATAAAGAGAAAATTATAAAATGTTGTTAGTAAAAACAAAAAGTTTTAAAAGAAATAAAAATAAAAAATAAAAAAAATAGAAAAAGAAAATAAAAAATTAAAAATAAAATAAAAAACAAAATAAAAAAAATTTAAACACAAAGTATAAATGTAAAATAAAAACATTAAAAAAAAACAAAATTTTATTAAAAGATAAGTGAAAAAAATTTAAAAAGTTAAAAATTAAAATAAAAAAAAAATTAAAGCAAAATATAACAAAAAGAAATAAAAACAAATAAAATTTAATTAAGAAAAAATTAAAATTAAAATCATAAAAAAAAATTCTTAAAAAGGGAAAATTAAAAAAAATTTAAACAAATTATAAATTGTAAAATAAAGTTAGAAAATAAAAATTAAAAAAAAATTTAAAAAATTTTAAAAATTAAAATAAAAAAAAATTGAACACAAAGTATAATTACAAAATAAAAGTTACCAATGAAAATGGTTTAGAAAAATAAATTTAAAAGAAAATTAAAAAAAAAAAAAAAATGAAAAAATAAACAAATAAAAAAATAACAAACAAAAAACAGCAAATAAAAAAAATAAATTACAAAATAAATTCTAAAAGGAAAAAATAAAAAATAAAAATTAAAATAATAAAAAATAAACACAAAATATAAAGTAAAATAAAAACTATAAAAAAAATAAGTAAAACAGTATATAGGCATGTTTCAACTTAGGAAAAAAATAAAAATTATATAGTAACGTTTATAAAAAGAAAATGAGATGAAAAAATAAATGTTAGTCTTCAACATTTAGAAAAAAACGGTATCTTTGCAAGATGCAATGGCAATTGACGATATGTAACATGTTAGGACAGAAATCAGTTATGAGAAAACCAGTACATGCCTGAATTTTAATAAACAAAACACACCAACACACACCCGCACATTACACACCACACAATTACACACACACAACACATTTACACACATACACACACAACATACACACACACACCACATAAAACACACACACACATAGGAATATATGCTAACGTAAACAAAAAGGTTTTCACATAAATTAAAGCTAACATAGCATCACCTGAACTAAAAATATAATGTACAACGACAAACTAAAAGCACCTTAAGCACGAATAAACGGCTAGCAATTAACAAAGTTCCACACTTTGAACAAACAGCAAAGTAACTAACACAGCATACAAAAACGTAACCTTTTCACACTTTTTCAAGTATATCTTAACATATCAATGTTAATTTTACATTAACATAGTAACATTTAACAAAGATTTATTCTTAATTGACACTATCTTCATCAAGGTGTCACTCGTTTCGATATAACATCATTTTGGACTATGAATAAACGTAGACATTAGCAAAAGTTAGGGCAAGCCTAACATTACTCAACAAAAACATTAACCTAGGCTCATTTTCTAAAACATCATATCGGGAGTTACATACACGAGTAAGTATATTACAAAAACTCATCCAATTTCTCTAACAAATCAGTGTTATTTCCACATTGTCAGTAATATTTAACATAACGTACCTAACTTTACGAATAAACAGTTTTCATTAACCAAGGGTATCTAAAGCAGCAACACATTACCTTTCGTGAGAAAACCCAGGGGGGATGCGCCCTTGAAAGGGTGTGATCCTGCGAGGCGGGATCCATCCGAAGGTGTGGAGACTTTGTTAATGCTAGCAGTTTATTCGTGCTTAGGTGCTTTAGGTTGTCGGACATTATACTTTTTTAGTTCAGGTGTGCTATGTTAGCCTTTATTAATGTGAAAACTTGTTACGTTAGCATATATTCCTATGTGTGTGTGTGTGTGTTTGTGTGTGTGTTGTGTGTGTGTGTGTGTGTGTGTATGTGTGTATGTGTGTGTGTGTGTGTATGTGTGTGTGTATGTGTGAGTGTGAGTGTGTCATTTATTCTTAATTCATTACACTACTGTTCACATAACTGATTCTGTTCTAACATGTGAATAAAGTCAAAGTGAATTGAATCTGCAAAGAAAAAACCGTTTTTTTAAATGTTGAAGACTAACATTTATATTTCAATTCTCATTTTCTTTTTATAAACGTTAACTAATATAATTTTTTTTTCCCTAAGTTGAAACATGCATATACTGTTTACTATTTTTTTATAAGTTTTTATTTTACATTTATCTTTTTTTTTAATTTATTATTTTAATTTTTTATTTTTATTTTTTTATTTTAAATTTTTTTTCTAACTTTATTTTTTTTTTTTTTTTTTTTTTTTTATTTGTTTTTTTGTTTGTTATTTTTTAAATACTATTTGATATGTTATTTTTTCAAGTCATTTGAAATTCTGTGCAATTTTTTGGTACAGTTTTATTTTGTGCAAGTTGTTTGTACAATTTTTTTTTGTTTTAATTTAATTTTTCAATTTTTTTAATTTCTAAATTTATTTTACATTGATTCACTTTGTTTAATTTTTTTTTTTTTAATTTTTTTTTTTTTTTTTTTTTTTTTTTTTATTTTAATTTTTTATTAATTATTTTATATTTGTTTATTTATTTTTGTTTTATTAGTTTAATCTTTTTGTTTATTTTAATCTTAACTTTTTAATTTTTTTTTTGTTTATAGCTTGTCATTTGATATAAGTTTTAAATTTTTACAATGATAATTTTGATGTATAATTTTTTTTGTCCAAGTTGTTTGTACCATTTTTTTTTTCTAATTTTTTTTACAATTTTTTTGTGCATATTTCTTTACAACTTTGTTTGTACAAGTCATTTATATAAGTTGTTAATAACGTAAAAATTTACGTTTTGGTGTGTTGTGTGTTGGTGTGTGTGCATTGTGATGGCCTGTGCTGTAGTGTTGTGTGCATGTGTGTGGTGTGTGTGTGTGTGTGTGTTGTGTGTTGATGGTGTCCGTGTGTGTGCTGTGTGTGGTGTGTTCGTTGTGTGTGTGTGTGCTATGTGTGTGTGTTGTTGTGTGTGTGTGTGTGTGTGTGTGTGTATGTCATTTATTCTTAGTTGAAATGTTCGAGATATGCTTAGAAAAAAAAAAAAAAAAAAAAAATAAAAGTGTGACTAGGTTACGTTTTGCTTGAATGGTAGTTACTTACTGTTGTTAAAGTGAGGAAACTTGTTTAAGTGTTGACTGTTCTATTCCTGTCTTAGATGTGTTAGGTAATTGTCGCGACATTATTTTTTTTAGTCAGTGATGCTAGTTAGCTTTCATTAATGATGAAAAATTTGTTACGTTAGGAGATATAATCATTGATCAGTAGTTGATAATTACACTATGTTGTGGTAAATTTTAGTAAATGTTACCATATGTTATATGTAAAAATACAGTGATATGTTAGAAAAAGTCTAAGTAGGTTACGTTCTGCGTTCTTTAGTTAGGTAACTTTACTGTTGTGTAGGGTGTGGAACTTTGTTAATGTGACTGCTTATTCATGTTTTTAAAGATTGTTAAGTTGTCGTTGCGGCCGGTGTGAATATCATAGTTCAGGATGATGCTAAGTAAGCTTATTGAATGTGGAAACTATGTTACGTCAACATATATTGATTGATCTTTTTATATAAAGAACTTGATTTTATCTTATGTTTTATCCAAAATGATACGTGAAATGTGACTTTGAATCAATAGATCAAAGATCAATAGATCAAGGAATGGACAGGAGGGGGGCTGGATAGTAGTTGGATGGTGGTTTGATTTGATTTAGTGATTTAGTGCTTTAGGGTATGTAAAACACTAGACAATTTAGTAAAAAATTTGACCTTAATCAATAGAATCAATAGATCACAAATGGTCAGGAGGGAGGTTGGATAGTGGTTTGATTTTAGTGATTTACTGCTTTAGGGCGTATGTAAAACTTTACAATTTTAGTAAAAATTGGACCTTAATCAATAGATCAATAGAACACAGATGGTCAGGAGGGAGTTGATAGTGGTTTGATTTAGTGATTACTGCTTTAGGGTATGTAAAAACATGAGAATTTTAGTAAAAAATTTGACCTTAATCAATAGATCAATAGATCAATATCAATAGATCACAACTGGACAGGAGGATAAGAAAAGGTGAGTGGGATGGTGTTTTGATTTTAGTAGATTTACTGCTTTTTAGGTATGTAAAACATGACAATTTAGTAAAAAATATTACCCCTTAATCAAAGATCAATAGAATCAATAGATTACAAATGGACAGGAAGGGTGAGTGGAGGTGGTTCTGATTTTACCTGAATTTACTGCTTTAGCGGTATGTAAAACATGACATTTAGTAAAAAATTTGAAACTTTAATCAATTAGATCAAGTAGATCAATTAGATCAATAGATCAATAGATCACAAACTGGACAGGAGGGTGGAGGGATGGTGGTTTGATTTTAGTGATTTACTGCTTCTAGGGTATGTAAAAAACATGACAATAAGTTTAGTAAAAAATTTGACCTTAATCAATAGATTCAATAGTCAATAGATCAATAAGATCATAGATCAATAGATCAATAGATCACAACTGGACAGGAGGGTGAGTGAATGGTGGTTTGATTTAGTGATTTACTGCTTAGGGTATGTAAAAACCGGTAAATTTTTTACGTTATAAACATGAAAAGTATAAAAATTTTAACAAAACAAAAAGTTTTAAAGAAATAAAAAAAAAAATTTAAAAAAAAAAATAGAAAAAAAAATTAAAAATTAAAATAAAGTTAGAAAATTAAAAAAATTAAAAAGTTAAAATAAAAAAAAAATTAAAAAAAAGTATAAATGTAAAATAAAACTTTCAAAAAAAAAAATAAAGTTAGAAAAGTAAATTTAAATAAAAATAAAAAAATAATGAAAAAAAAAAAATAAAAAAAAAAAAAAAATAAAGTAAAAAAAATTAAAATTTAAAAAATAAAAAAATAAAAATTAAAATAATAAAATTAAACACAAAGTATAAATGTAAAATAAAAACTTATAAAAATAGTAAACAGTATATGTATGCTTCAACTTAGAAAAAAAAATTATATTAGTTAACGTTTATAAATAGAAAATGAGATTTGAAAATATAAATGTTAGTCTTCAACATTTAGAAAATAAAGGTTATCTTTGCATGATGCAATGCAATATACGACATGTGCATGTTAGAACAGATGCAGTTATGTAAACAGTAATGATCTTGTATTATTAAATGAATGTTTACTATGTCGGCAACGCACCGGCTCCAGCACCGGTGCCACTACAAACTCTGAATCCTTTCTCATTCCTCATTCTTCTTCCTTCCTCCTTCTTCCTTCCTCATTCTTCCTTTCTTCTTCTTCTTCTTCCTCTGTTTTGCATTCCATGCATTTCTTCTTCTTTCTTTTTTTTCAGGAAGGGACCCCCCTCCGGTGGGGTCCCTGAACTCCGAATCCGAATCCGACTCCAACTCCGTCTCCGTCTCCGACTCCGACTCCTCAACCCAGCCTCCAAGTTTCAGTCTTCTACGATCATTTTTAATTTTTAGAGGGGGCAGCGTCCCCCCTTACGGGGAGACGCAGAGGGACGTAATCTCGTCTCCGACGAGATTACGTCATCATATAACTCACATCCAAATTTCACTCCGATACGTTAAGCCTAACATGGTTTTCAGGACGAATTTGACCTTGGCACTAAGGGGGCAGCACCCCCTTAGGGGTGACCTACGGTCACCAAAACTCGTCTGTGATCAGTTTATCACACACAATAAACATATACCAAGTTTGAAGGCGATAGCTCTATTCCTTCATATCGAAAAGGGTGCGTGTGTGTATGTGTGTTGTGTGTGTGTATGCGCACGCGCGTAATCAAAAATAATTACGAAAAACATGAAAAATCAATTAACTTATCTCAAAAACACGTGTCCTTATCAGCTACGCTGATAAGGACACTCAGAGAACGTATTCCTGAAGTTGTCTTTGAAGTGGCAGCATTACTACAGCGATTAATCGAATGTTAATTATAGTAATTATTTTCTTTCGATTATCATTTTCAGTGCTAAATGCCAACCAGAGCACGTAGAAAGACGATTTAAACATCGATTTAGGGGTAATCGATCACGATAAATCGATTGGAACCATCAAAAATGATCTATCGATCATTTAAAACCTTCTAGGAACCAAAAAGCCCCCTTTGGGGGGCTCCGCCCCCCCCTTTTGGGGTTAAATCCTTGAGTTCAGGCTCAGAACCTCGGAAGTCGGTCTTCCAGACCTTAAATTCGGTCTCACTGACCTTAAAAACCATAACCTTGACACGTCAAGCTTGAAAAACCAATGTTGCAAAATGTTGCATGCAACACTGCTTTGCAACATTTTGGCCGTGTTTAGCGTACTTTTCCCCCCCTATAACTACTTATATATATATATATATATATATATATATATATTATATATATTATATATATATATATATATATATATATATATATATATATATATATATATTATATATATTATATATATATATATATATATATATATAGTATATATATGACATTTATTGAGTCAGTGTACAGGACTCACCACGGCTCACAAAGAAGCGCCATATTGGACTGATAAATCAACACACGGGGCGGGCCCTGGCTATATATATATATTATATATATATATATATATATATATATTATATATACTATATAATATATATATATATTATATTATATATATAAATATTATATATTATATATATATAAATATATATATAGTATATATAGTCGCCAGGGCCCGCCCATGGTGTTGATTTATCAGTCCATTATGGCCGCTTCTTGTGAGCCGTTGGTGAGTCCTGTTACGACTGACTAATATTATATATACTATATATATATAATATATATATATATATATATAGTAATATATTTATATATATATATTATATATATATATATATAGGGTACGACTTGCTAGATTGGTGGCTTCTTTAGGAGCAAGCACCCTATATAAGAGGATGGTAATTTAAAAATCCATATTTGAAATGATGTTTTTATTCAACATAAATAAAATACGCAATGAAAATATAAAAGTAACAAAAGTCCCTTCTGTTGAGATACTCTTCTGTAGGTGAATTGCAAGTCGCAGCCTTTTCCAGTGCGTTTTTCGAACTTGCCTCTGACTCTTCGTTTAGCGGCGAAAATTGGTGATCGAAATTCAAGTCGCAGCCTTTTCCTTGAAATTTATCGCTCTTGCCGGGAGGATTTCTGAAGAGAGTATCTTGAGTGAATTTATTTCTTTTGATTCTTGTTAATTTGATCTGACTGACTCTGTATCTGACTGAAGAGCATCTCAACAGGCCAGGTTTATATATCATTTCACTTCGACTTATGCTAAAATTTTGCTCGCGCAAATCTTAGCATAAGTACGAACATAAATTAAAATTTTTACAAAGTTATAATGGAGTGCTACATTACTTCCTGCGCTAAACACGGAGTGAGAAAGTATGTTATAATAATTATACAAGAAATAATAACTAAAATACATAAAGTTAAAGTACTTTCAAATGCAAACATATCTAATTATGTCGAAGACATAATAGACATATAAAAATTTGAGGCAAAATTGGTAACATGAAATTTTGAAAGAATTATCTAAATTACGAAGCATAACTGGTTACATCCGAAGATCTAAAAATATATACTACAAATATTTGAATACATATAAATACAACTAATGTATATATACCAGAAAAATTAAAAAGTGCCATTCAAACGACAAGCATATTTGGTATATCCTTTAGATATAAACAAACATACAAACATTTAAATGCAAAAAAGTACAAAAATGTTAATACATAATAATTATTGATATGAAACAATTGAATTATTCACAAGTTAAATAGGCCACATTGATCGAACCATTAAATCCAAGGAAAGGTCCAGTATAAGACGTTTCTAAGGTATCCATGATTTGACCAATGCGCACGTAGTTTTCAAAGTTGTAGTTACGAGATAAACATTGCTTGACATATGTAGAGACCAAGTTGCTTGAAGTTTAGATTCTTTATTTGAAAAATTTCTTTATACAAATAAAAGGGAGAGGCACAAAACCATCTTAGAATTCGTACTATTTTGAATATTTAGACAGAACATATTCAATAAAAAAATGAATTTCTGCCCATAATCCAAACTTAAAAAAATGATAAAAGAAATCCATACCATAAAGAAAGTTACATATGTAGAGGCGAACTCGAAATTGCTTGAAATTTAGGTCCTTAATTTGAAAAATTTCTTCATACATAAAAGGGAGCGGTCACAGAATAATTT
>JABUQX010128901.1:25000-30000 GCA_015478945.1 Trachelipus rathkii | reverse complement strand
AGGGTTGCTCTGTTTATATTCTGGAGTGTGGTAGCTATGGAGATGTCATCGGTATGAGTTGTTATGTTTGTGTAGTTTGTTTGTGGTTATGGAAGATCTATTGTGAATAGGTTGAAAAGTGTAGGTGATAGTATTGCTCCTTGGGGTACACCGTTTTCAATGTTTACTATGCGTGATTTCTTGTTATCGATCTGTATTTGAGCTGTTTCTTCATGATAGGAAGTTTGGATAGCCATTTCTTTTAAATTAAGTGGGGACGCTTGATCTTTATTAATGTGTATTAGATTTGTGTCTGGGGACTGTGTGAAAAGCCTTGTTTATGTCGATTGCTATGAGTTGTGTTTTATGTGCGGGGTCTGAGATTTAAGCAGTCTATTATTGGTTTGTATAGATGTTTATGAGAGCTCGTTTGAGGTTTTAGGGTTTTGTCTGGAACGTCATGTTGGAAACTTTTAATTTGGGGATGTGATGGTTTTTTCTATCAGGATGAGCTTTCTCTTAGCAAGAAGTTCTACACAGGAGTGGATAGTTAGTGTAAATTTGGAAAATAGGAAGAGGGGGATTGAGGGGGTCTTTCCTGGTTTTAATTTTGAGATGATAATCTGCTCTTTTTCCAGGAGGAAGAGAATAGTGATTTAATTTAATGGAATGGTTTGTATATGTGTGTTAAATGATGTTTAGCGCTGATATTTCCTAAGTGTTAATGTGGACTGTAGAGATATTATCAAGACCGGTTGCTGGTGATCTTTTGAGGGTCTTTATGGTGATTTTAACTTCAAATAGTGTTATTTCCATATTTTTTGGCCCTGCGATGGTTACTTCTTATTTTTTCTTAAAGGATCTGATTTATTTATCCTATTTTGTTGATGGGTGGGTTTTTATGATTTGTTTGGCGAAATGAGTTGCGATGGTGTTGGTTATGTTGTTTTGGTGTTTGGTGGGGACTTAAGTGTTGGGATTATTGATATATTCGTGTGAAGGAGTAAGGTTGCTTTTTGTGTTCTTTAATGTTTTTATTAAGTTCCACATTCTATTTGTTATTGTTTGCGTTTTGTAGATTTTTGTAATTGGTTTGAAAGTTATTTGAAGTGTGTGTTTTGGTTAGGTTTTGCTAATTTCGGTTGTGTTAAAATTATTGATTTGTGTTTTAATCTGTTGTTATTTGCTGGTGCTGATTTTTTAATAAGTTTCGGTTGTTTGATTTAAAGTTTGGATTTCAATGTAAGGGTTTTGGCATTTTTATATTTTATAAGGTTATCCCAGACTTGGTTAGTATATAGGTTTGCGTACTTGTTATTTTGAAATTATTAATGTAAAGTTTTGGATGGCTGTTATAGATTGCGTATAATTTTCTGTGTTACTGAGAATTTCGTCCAATCTACTTTTTGTTTAGTGCTTTGGATTAAGTTTTCCCCTATTAAACTGTGGCTGTTGTTTATTGGTCCATACGATTTATTTGGTATTTTATTGATTATGGGAGGAAGGTCAGAGTTTAGGTTGGTTTGTGTTGACCATTGGAAATTATTGTATTGAGATTTGGGAGCATCAGTGTTAGTGTCTGGGAATTGTGGTATTTGATTTGGTTTGTTTTAGGAGATCTATTCTTCTAATGTGAAAGTGTTTTTGTTGTTCCTAGTCCCATGACTTAGTTGATCTAAATATTGTTAATTAAATGAATTCCTCTTTGTTCTGCACTTTAGTCTTAAAGTGTTTGATATCCCATGTTGTTGGTGTATGCGTCTGCCAAATCACCTACTATTTATTGAGGGTTCTGGGATTTTTGAGGTGGGGATAAGATTTGGGGTGTAGTTTTTTATGGCAGTGCGATAAAGTGTGATGTTGGATGTAAAATTTTATTATGTTGTGTTTTTTTGTTTGATCATTATATTGAAAGATTGAATTTTGGTGGTATTGTCGTTTAGTAATTTTGTTGTTTGTGGTGGCGTTGGTATATGGAAGTGAGTTATGCTTAAGTATTGAAAAAGTATGATTTTTGGGTTTTACGGTGTGTAAATGGAGTCGTATCCATAAAATAATTGGTGTTACTGACTGGTAGTTTATACGGGGAGGGGTTTGGCTTTACATAGAATTATAAGTGCTTTATGTGGAGTGTCTATGTTTGTCTTTAGAAAGATTCCTATTTTCTTGTTTTTATTATGTAATCCATCTATGCTTATTTATAATATGTTTATGTTATGATCTTGCTTGTTCATCTTTGGACAGTAAGTTATTGTGGGTGAGGTGAACATTTTGCATATCCAGTCGTGGTTTGTGGGAGGAAGTCTTGTGAAAAGCTAGCAGTGTTTGTGGATCCACTGCTCACATCAATTGCATTGGATAGAATTTCTTACAACGATTTTGTTCCAGATAGGGCATAGACAGATTCCAGGTCCCGGGTCTCTTTCTATGTCCCCGGCTTTTAGAAGGACTGAAGCATATGTCGATAATATGCCAAAGGAACTAAAAAAAGCATAGGTAAAGATGAAAATAGTTGAGATAGAATATCCCAGCCGATTCTCGAATTTCTCCGGAAAGGGCGCATCGAAGATACGGGTGGAGGGAGGGGGCAAAGAAGCCTTGGGGATGGATTCTCTTCCATTCTGGAAGATCTTTATATATATATATATCTATACTGTATTATATATACTATATATATATATATATTATTATATATATATTCTATAATATATATAATTACATATTAATATTATATATTTACCTTTATATATATATTATTTCGGAGAAGCCCGAGCTGTCACCTTTTACTAATTAATTTGGGAAAAATAGGCATTATTCCAATGCGATGATTCTTACTACTTTTGTTTACATTTAAATAATCTTTTATATGTATTATGTACTAATTTTTTTTCCGTATTGAACCAATTTCGCCAAAAAATTTTAAAAGGAATAAGAGAAATTTTTATGGCGGTAACTTAATTTATGAAATTTGTAGAAACTCGATTCGTAAGGGCAAAATCGTGCTAAGCCTCTCAAGGGAAGCCCGAGTGTCCGGAGTTCGACTCTTATATATATATATATATATACTGTATAAATTATTAGTATATATATACTACTTTATTATATATATATATATATAATCATCATTAAATATTAATATATATATATATAGTATAATTTACAAGATGGTTCTGTTTTAATAAAGATACTCTGTTTTCAGACTCGAGTATGTATTAGTGTATTATGCGTGGTTTTATATATAGTATTATATATAATTTATACATACGTATATATTCTATAATATTATAATTATATAGTATATACTATATATATATATATATATATTATAGTAATACTATGATTATTATTATATTAATAATATATATGTATATATATATATATAGTGATATTATATATAAATATAAATAATATATATAATATATAGTATATATATATATATATATATATAGTATATCATATATTGAATATTAATAATAAAATTATATTTAATATGTTAGATCTTATTTTTATTATATAGTTATTATTATTATACATATAAGTAAAATATATTTATTAATTATATATAGTATATATAATACTATATAATATATATATATATATATATATATATACTTATATATAAGTTGTGTGTGCGGTTGTGTGCAGCGTCGTCGGTGTGTGTCTGTTGTGTGTGTGTTGTATGGAAATTTGCTTCCGGTTGGTACTAACATTGGTTTAGGGAGTCATGTGGCAAAATACAATTTTACGTTCCAAAATGACAAAACGTGTATTATAATGTTTGTTATTCAAAAAAGAGTTTATTCTACTAATATATTTTGACTAATGTAATTTATGGATAAAATTTGCATTTTTAAAAGTTATAAAATTTTACTAAATTACAAATAATATATATACTATATATATATATATATATATATAATATATATAATATAATAATATATATATATAATTTATATAATTATATATTATATATATATATATATATATATATATATATATATATAATTTAAACTGTTAGCAAGGGTAATATATGTTAAAAGACGAGAAGGAACTTATGTCAGCATGGGAGGAATAAGGGTAAGAAATTTTGATTAGAGAAGCAGAGAAGAATTACCGAACAGAGAATCTTGAGAAGAACATTAAGGAATTTAAAGAATCGTGTGAATTTTATTTGCAAATGACCTTTTTTTTACATGGCACCAAAAATCCTAAATGATATAAAATAATTAATATTATTATATAATAATATAATAAATAATGTATAATATATATAATATATAGAGATATATTTTATAATAATAAAAATAAAATACATAAGGCTCCTTAATAATATAGTAATATAATATATATATATATATATTATATATATATATATAATATAATAATATATATAGTATATATATAGTATACCTATATAACTTATTTTCTTGTTTTCTTTTTCTCTTTTGGTTGGATCTAAAATATTTTATCTACCCTTGGAAAGGTTGCTCTTTCTATTATTTATATTTAATCAAATATCGGGAAAAGAAAAATATTTTAATGAAAACTCTTATTATCTCTATTCATTCTTATAATTAATTATTAGAGAAGGTGGTAAAATTCCTTGCCCTCCTCCCCGCACAGGAAAAAAAAGAAAAAAAAAACAAGCATATTTTTTCTTATCAGATAAAAATTGCGATATTAAAATATATTTTCAGGGAAAAAGTTATAAAAAAACGATTATTAACATCTAAATTTGAAAAACTCATTGGAATTATTATTATATTATTATTATTTATTATTATTATTATTATTATTATTATTATTATTATTATTATTATTATTATTATTATTATTATTATTATTATTATTATTATTATTCAACTTTCTAATTACTTGCATGAAAATGGGCTTCTCTCACAAAATCAGTTTGGTTTCACCAAAAACCGCAACACAGAAGATGCTCTGATATCCTTACTGGAGAAACTACACAAAGCACTTAATGAAAAAACAAACATGGTGTACTTTACTATTGATTGTCT
>JABUQX010128901.1:5000-12500 GCA_015478945.1 Trachelipus rathkii | reverse complement strand
TAGTTGAGAATTTTAGTAAATTAATTGAGATAATTGCTACAATTTGATTTTATTGGTTTCTCTTATTAACCTTAGATACTAGCATATATATTATATATTTATATATATTATATTATATATATATATATATTATATATAATATATATATATATATATATATATAATAATTATATATTAATTAATATTAATATATAAGATTAATATATATATTAATATACCTGTCATATATATATATATATCATATAATTATATTATAATACGTTATGCTATATATTATATTATTATATAGTATTATATATATAATAATTAATATATATAATATAGAGTTTTATACTCATATATATATAACATACTATATTAATATATACTATAAATATATATATTATATATATATATATATATACTTATTATATATATATATATTATATATATATATATATATATATATAGGTGATATATACCTACCTATATATATTATTTATATTAATATATATATATTACATGTATACAATACTAATAAATATATATACTATAACTACTATATATATATATATATTTATATATTATATTATTTTATATATATTCATACATTAATTTTATATATATATTATATTATGATACATGTATAAATATATAAATATATGTATATTATAATATATATATTATATTATATATATTCTATAATATATCCTATTACTTTCACTAATGTCATATTACTAGCTCTATCATATAACCTATACTCTACTACACTATATGTCTGTTACTATAATACTATATGCATATATATATATATAAAGGTACATTATTATTTATACTAGATATACATCTATCCTTCTACTATATATATATATTACTCATATATATGATCCTAATAATACTTAACTACCTTATACCATTCCCTCTATATATTTCTATACATACTCCCTTACATATACTACTATACCTTATCTCGTCTTATATATATATATATTCCATTATAAGTTACTATATCAATTTACTATTTATATATATTATTATATCCTAATATATCCATTCCACCTTTTACTTCGTTATCATTAATTATATGTGATATAGTGATATAATTATCCTATTCTACTATACTACTATTACGAGATTTCTCACTTCGTTGTACGCAATACTTCATTAAAAAAACGAGCGGCACGAAACTGGATACCCCGATCACGTCTATGTTTTTTTCAGACCATATAATATATAAAATAGCCTTTCCCTCAATCACTTTCCTAGTACGTATCTAACCATAATAACTATTCGTCTCTCTACCAATATATATCATTCTATATACTACCTAACACCTTAGTTTTATTTTTTTATATTTCTTTATATATATAATATTACCGTATATTTATATATACTTCTCAATTCTCTTCTTAGTATAATAGTTATATCATATATATATATAATATATATGCCTTATACTATATATATATATTAATAACATTATATATATATATATATATATATATTAATATATTATATACTATAATATATATATATATAATATATATATTAATATATATAAGATATTAATATATATTATATATAAACATATATTAATATATATATAATATATATTAAAATAATTATTCATATATATATATATATATATATAATTATAACTTATATATAATATTATATATATATAATAGATATATATATATATTATATATATATATATATATATATTATATATATAAATATATATTACAAATATATAATATATTAAATATTATATATATATATATATATATATATATATACTATATTATTATATATATATATATACTATATATATTAATATATTAATATAACTAATATAAATATATTTAATATATATATTTATATATATATTATATATATTATATATACATATTAAAAAACCATATTATAAATATATAAAATACTTTACTTATATTAATAACTAATTACTAATATTATATATATATATACCATATAATTATATATATATATATATAATTATATATTCTTATATTTTCGGTATACTATCATTATCTACTCTAACTATATATTTACCATCTATAATACTATACTATCATCTATTTTATATATTCCAATTATATCTAAACATCTATTTACTATCTATATACTTTATCATCATCACTATTATATATATAATTACTATCTTATAATTCCTCTCTTACTTTTTTATATATAGTCATATAACCTACTACACTAATATCACTTATTACATAACCGCTTTCATCTCAAACACTTACCAGGTAATATACTATATTAGAGTATACTTCTTGGAACCTTGTAAGCCAATTTCAGATACCCCATAAAAGAGCCCGATCACTCGGGGATACCCGATTTATACTTCTTTCATAATTATTCCTAAGATGCCGATACCCGATACCGATACATTTATTAATATAATAAATATACAGTAATAAGGAATAGAACATGTGTACTGCTAGGCAACTCAGGATTTGCATTCCCTGTACAACCAATACTTAGTTCATTTATTTCATAATTGGTAGTGCCCAAGTATATTTAATTTATAAATTAAAAATAAGTACCTTTGAGGAATAATAATTGCAAATATAAATTAGTAACCTTTTTATGTTTTTGTGTTTAATTCAAAAAATATTTCAATTTCCCATTTTCCAGTAAGTATTTATTAACAAAGTTTAGCTACTTAGCTTTTATGTTTTTAACATGATTACAATTTGCAAGAAGATTCTTTAACTAACAATCACAATAATAAAAATAAAAATAATGAAAGAAGGAGACATTGAATTACATCAGCGAAAGAGAAAATAAAAAAACGTCTAATTAAGATTTTTCCACAGCGCAATGACATGACATGAAAAACTAAATACATACTTTCCTTTTAAGTTTTATAAAATCTACAGAACTAACGATATCATATTATCTCTCATAATTATCACTTTCTCAAAATCAAATATTCTCAGAATTTTATGTTGATGCAAGGTGCGGCAAGAACTCATTGGCGATCTGGCGAGATCAGGTTTTATTTGAGGGGATGCTAAAATGGCGACTTTACAGGCTTGAGAAAAATGCGTTTTCGAAATCCGCCCCGGTCTCGCATTCTTGACTCATCGAGGGAGGACGTGTATCGATTAAAATATTTCCGCTCGCTCCTTGAAAGCACTGATATCTTATGCGAAGAGAAACTCCGAGACCTTCCCCATTTTTTCATGCAACCACATAATTTAAATGATTCTCTCTCCCCTTCTTGTATGGCTCTACCGCTTTCTCCATTTTTCTCGCTACTCAGTAGTCCTCATCTCCTCTTTCGACAGATTGCAAATTTTCGTATTTATTTCTTTCCTTGCTTCCCTTTGTATGTACTGTCCCTCTTCTTAGTCCTCTCTGTTTCGATTTCTCCGATAGAGCTCCCCAATATTCGATGTGATCTTTCCGTGCTTTTAGAAGGTGAATGCAGAGATTCAATCGCTAAATTTACGGCTCAATGATCATCTCTTTTCAAACGCTCTCTAAAATATATCTATAATATTCTCACTTTCTTTATCTTCAATGTTGCGTAGAGTTTAATTTGCTTGAAAAGCCTTACACCAACTCACGTCACCACTCACTCGTCGCTTTACCTGCGTTTTAATGCTCCTCTGAGTGAGCCTATCTGACTCTCTCTCGACCAAACCGCTCGCGCACTTCCAACTTTTCCTTGGTGTGTGAAATCTAATTTTATTCTCCGTGCTCACTGCGCAAGGAGGCACCTAACCTAGAACACCGTTTTCACTCCTTTCCTGCGTTTGATGCTTGTCTATCTCTATAGTACGCAACTGTTGTGCTATCCAATGCATTAGACTAACACTCTGTTTCAGGAACTCCTTTTTCTACCCGCCTCCAGGAAATGATGCTCCATTCCCTTTAGTGAGGAGTTGCTCAACTAGCCGTTCTAGAGGAGTTTTTCTTTTATGATTAGAACACCATGTCTTTGCTCTAATCATCGACCAAACGGCATGACTTACTTATTAACTTGATTTACTCCGCACTCATTTATAAAAGATTTTTCGATATATTCACCTTGCGACCCAAAATCACTTGCGGTCAGAAGACAGTAAAGGGATCTTGACATTATCTGCTCAACCCAATACCCTAGATTTTCCAACCTTATTTACCAATAATCAGCCTTGATCCACTATAGCCCTTCATACCTCTTATACCCCGATACTATCTCTCTCGCAGTTCACTACTCTCTCTTTGCTCCAGGAGAACACTTCTCCATATTATATAATAAATTATAAATTTTAGAATATAATAGCCACCTATTATATATATATATATATTATATAGATATATATATATATATATATAAAAATATAGGGGTATATATATATGATATGATATATATATAATATTTACCTATTATATATATTAACATTATAAAACATAGAAATATATAAAGGATTTATCACCAAAGCTGAAGTAATTTACTAACTCTATTAACATAATATATCCCTTTGGCTATGTATAATGACTTCACACGGTGTTACAGTACATTTAGGAAAATGTATTAACGAAAGATTGCACCAGTAAAAAATCTACAATATCGTCATCTCGGCAAATAAGCGTAATCAATATATAATCCGCAACAGTGTATTTTCACGTTGTTTACTCCACCCAATTAACATAAATATTGTCTCCAGTCCACTCTAATTGTCTGCCTACATCTTCCATCTAGTATTCCTACTATTAATAATAATGAATAAACCTAATAATAATAATTAAATAATTAACTCCTACTTATCCAAACTCAACATACAATATTATTTACATAGGCATAATAATGAATATATTCAATAATAATAATAAATAATAATAATGAATAATAATAATAATTAATAATTATAATACATAATATATAATTAATAATAAAATAAAATAATAATGAAGGTGACATATATAATAATTAATAATAATAATAAATTATAAATACCTTATAATCTCAGAATAATTAACATCAAGATCTAAAAATTCTCATACATACATCACTAAACTTCCTCACAAAATAATTTTTCATTCTCTACCAGTGCAAACTCCATTACATGTGATGCTTTATCACGTAGATCTAATCACTAATAATAATTCTACCACATATCTAATTAAGAAGAGAAGAAGGTCGATCATCCTATCTCAGGGGTTATGCCGTGTTTTCTTTCTCTCCATTGAGCCCAAAATAATAGCTTAATCACGAGAAATAAACATTATAAATAAACTAAAGGGTTACTAATAAGTACCGAATGAATTGACAGTAAAATCCACCTGAAATCTCTCAACGAACTCACTGAAATCTAGATTATATATAGATCTATATTATCCGCATCATATCTTTAACTCTTAATACACAGATTATAAACATACATAACTTTATATCAATTCATCAGATAAATGACTAATACCATAATAATAAAGTCAACGATTAATTCATATCATCATAATAATTATAATATGTCATAACTAAATTCTAATGTTGTAATTAAATATACATTAGATAATAGAGTTCAACCCAAAATCCAAACTAATAATACCAATCCAATAAATAATAAGCCATACAATTAAGTCGATTTCACACTCCAACTAAATCTATCATCATTTAATGTAATATATACTATAATTAATTAATAATAATAACATAATAATATAATCAACACCATTAATAATAATAAAATTAACCAAACTCTGAACATCCATGAATCAATAATATATTTATATTAATAATAATAAAATATACTTATAATAATAACAATAAACAAAAATAATAATAAACAATAAATCCTTACTCAATAATAATTTAAGTAATTAATAATATATAAATTTTAATAATATATAATCATATCCCTAATAATAATTAGATATATAATACATAATAATAATATATTTCAATTACATAACTCAATATATAAATCATGTAACATAATAACATATCAAATAATAAATAAATGAATATTAAATCATAATAATAAATACTATCCAATAATTACATAATTCAATTTAAACAATATATCCCAATCAACACCTTCATACAATATAATAATACACATAATAATAATAAATTCATAATCATAAGTTTAAACAGTTTTATACCCATCACATAATAACTCAATAAATTAATAATGTAAACTGAATAATAATAATAATAATTAATAATAATATAATCATAGTAATAATGAATCATAATAATAATTAATAATAAAATAATAATAATAATCTTAAAATAATAATGTAATAAATACGAATAGTAATAAGATTAATTATAATGAAAAACTATTAAATGTTTTTTTTTAATAAGTAAATTTTCATTCATTTAATAAACCGTGATTAAGGGAGGAAAATCAACTAATAAAATAAAATAATAATAATAATAATATAATAATTAATAATACAATAATAATAAATAATAATAAATAGACAATAACAATAATAATAAGTAATAATAATGAATAATATAATAATTAAATTAATAATAATAATAAATAAATAATAATAATAATAATAATGGAGATAATAACTAATAATAATAAAATAAATTAGATAATAAATTATAATAATTTCATGCACTTAGGCCTCACTTTTCAAACTGGCTTTGGAAAGCATTTTTCTTATAATCCTTTAATTGTGAATAATCCATTAAATCGTGAAGAAAATAATTTATTGTATAAGCTAAATAAACATATTAAAACATTATTATAGAGTCTTTAGTGAAGGTGTATGCTTTTAGGTGCGTAAACCAAAACGACAGTAATCTGTCCGTAAAATGACGGTCAACCTAAATTCACACACGTGTACTCAACTCAGAAAACGGTAATACTGTAGACACGGCACACACTACACCCTTACACACACCATATCACACACACTCACACACACAACACACCACACGCGGACATCACATTATACTGGGACCTCAGTATAATTTATAATAGGGCCTATATATATATATAATTATATAATTACTACGTATATTTAACATATATCAAGTATATACTATATATATACTATATAGTATACTACTTATACCTATATATATCTAAAGACGTATATTACTATATACTTATTATACTGCGTATGCTACCGTTATATTATACTCTCTCGCGAAAATCTTTAAATGATCATCTCCCTGACGCACCTTAGTAAATTTGACGCCTTATATAGATCGGTAAGTACCTATCCTATCATCTGGTTCTATATATACTTTATCACCTACCTCTTTATATTATAAATATGATATCTAGGATTCATATCTCATCCACACACTATATATATACTAATATATATATCAGATATAATATATACTTTTATACTGGATAAGATATTATGGTTACTATGTATGTGTATCCAACTATATTATTATTATTCCGTAAGCATCACCTTATATACCTCGTAAAGCAATTATATAAGTCTCATTCCGTATAGTATACTATATAATATAAATGGAGATAATATTAAATGTATCCCTGATCTTAGTATTGGCGT
>JABUQX010128901.1:0-2500 GCA_015478945.1 Trachelipus rathkii | reverse complement strand
GCTCTCATTGTATCAACACTTAATCTACATTTCTACTTTGATTACATTTTCTCTCAGCAGTTGTTGTACTCCATTGAAGATAAAGAATAAACTCTACAAAATTAAAAGTCATGAAAGCCTATGCATTTTTGGCACATTTTAGAAAATCATTTGTACCCATTTAACTATAAGATACAGGAATGTTTTCTTTATTCCCTGTATTTCACTGTCTAACAATTATAGATTTTATGAGTCACTGATCGATTTTGAGAGTTCTGTTTCTGTGAGTGGGATGAGCTAGCTATTCATTCAAACTCCTATATTTCTTCCTCAGAGGCTCCTAAATTCTAAGTTGGTTTTCTTGCAAATTCACAACTCTCTCAAAACCTTTTAGTATTATTAATTTCTCCTGAATCTTTTAACATTTTTAGTTGGTTTTGGTACCAATAGTTACAAACACTTCAAACGGGACAAAATTGATATTTTTATTAAAACGAGGGGACAAAGGGGTAATTATGAAAAACAGTAGAGTCCCGTTCAAAACTTTTTGTGTGGTCTATATATATATATATATATATATATATATATATATATATATATATATATATATATATATATATATATATATATATATAGCATATATATATATATATATATATATATATATGTATATATATAGGTTATATATATATATATATATATATATATATATATATAAATAATTGCTTGAATAGCTAGCTTGTTCAAAAGTTAAAAAATAAAACAAAAACAAAAAAACAAAAAAAAAGTTTTATTAAAAGTTATACACCTTCGTCGTCCCACAGGAAATGAAACATTTTAAGAGTGACATTTAACACCAATGTCCACGAAACATTTACGAGATGAAATCTATAAACATGGACGATGGGTCTGAGTGTCAGTTGAGAATGCAGAGGTTGGGAATTTTAGTTTGTTTCCACGAACTTTTTGTCCTTCCGATAGCGCTTGATCTCTGGTATTCCTCTTGCTACATTATATATATATATATATAGCATATATATATATATAGAGATATATATATATATATATATATATATATATATATAGAGTATAGAAGATTATTATATTATTATATATTATATATAGATATTATTATATATATATATATTATTATATATATATATAGATATAGATATTATATATTATTATATATATTATTATATTATTATTATATATGTATATATATATTATATATATATATATACATATATTTATTATTATTAGTTGTTGTTATTATTATATTATATACATATATATTATATAGTATATATATATTATTATATATATATATATTTCATATATATATATATATATATATATATATATATATATATATATATTTATATTATTTATATATATATATATATATATATATTATTATATTATATTATTATTATTATAAAGATACAGTATATATTATTATATATATACATATATATATAGCATATATATTGTTTATTATATTGAGCAGTGTTGATATATATTAGTTATTATTATTATATACATATTATATATTATTATTATTACATTTCCATATTATTATTATTAATATTATATATTATTATATTATTATTATATATTATATATATTATTATTATTATTATTATATTTATTGTTATTATTATATATATATATTAATATTATTATATCTTATATATATTATACCTATGTATGCATGTTATTATATATATATATATATATATATATATATATATATATATATATATTATATATATATATATTTATGCTATTATTATTATTATTACATATTATATATTATTATTATTATTACATAATAATAATATATATATACATATATTAATATATAATTTATTATATATTATATATATTACATAAATATATATATATGAGCAGTTATATATATATATATATATATATATATGTATATATATAGATATATATATGTCTAATCCACTAAAAACAAGCACAAAGATTATATATTATTATTATTATATATAAGTATATATGTTAAGTATATACAGCAAGGTTATATGAGCATAGC
This sequence comes from Trachelipus rathkii, assembly GCA_015478945.1. Lineage (NCBI taxonomy): Eukaryota > Metazoa > Arthropoda > Malacostraca > Isopoda > Trachelipodidae > Trachelipus > Trachelipus rathkii. The sequence continues at coordinate 459 of JABUQX010128901.1, read as the reverse complement.
TATATTACTAGATATATATATATAGCAAGATATTTAGATATATATGTTATATATATATGTTAATATTAAGATATGAGAGTATAGTATTTATATACATATGTATGTGTAAAGAATAAAGGGATATACATATATATATACACATATATATGTTACATAATATTAAGTTGCTACATATATATATATATATATAAGGTTGCTGCTAGATATATTATATATAAAGTATAAGTATATATATATATATATATATAATTCTTTTATATATATTATATAAGCATATAAGAAGAGAGTATATATATATATATATATATATATATATATATATGTATATATATATATAAGTATATATATATATATATATAGTATATATATATTATACTGAAGCGGTGCACGAACTAAGTTCGATCCATCAAATGCGAACAATCGTTGCCCACCCACTTCCAAAATCGACGAAGCATACCC
>JABUQX010128900.1:32500-34120 GCA_015478945.1 Trachelipus rathkii | reverse complement strand
GATGTGCTTCCGTTCCGGTTCAGATTTGGGTGTTTAACCGTTTCCGCATTTATCGGTAAAAACGCACCGTTTTCGTGCGCCACTTCAATTATAGAGTATTTTAAAGAATCTCGCCTCCAAGACTTTAAAGTGAATTAAATATTTCAGAGGATATACATAATAAAGTCATAAAAAATAATTTTATTATAAAAGTTATAAATATCAAAATTATAAACTGGCTTTAGACTAAGTTTATTTTCGGAGAATGCGTGTAATTCGTTTTAATTGGTATCATTAAGGTGAGAGGTAGTCAATGCAATGGTAAAAACTAAAGTAAATATTATTTTTAATGCAATGTGAAAAACAAAGATAAATAAATGTTTTATATGTGAAAACCTGTAGACAGATCTTGTGTTGACAGTAATATGAAGAGAGTAGACTTTCTTCGTATGCACAGCACACTATTAATGAATTAACTAGCAGACTAGTTTTGCGAGCTTAGGTAGACTGCATTCTAAAAGTAGACTTCAAGCCTCCCAACGCTAAGTACACTTAGTTATTAAGAGAGTAGACTTTTTATGTTCACAGACCCCCATGATTGAATTAACTAGTAGATTGGTTATGCCAGAGGTCTCCAAACTACAGCCCCCGGGCCAAGACAGGTCCGCGAGCACCTCCAATCCGGCCCGCAGTGGAATGCACTGGTTTTATCTTTAAGACACTTTTAATTGAAATAAACACTCACAATTAAACACATTGTATTTTCACTAAGAAACTATAGTCACAAAATACACTAGTCGCACTATATTTCGCGTTTCAGATCAGATCAAACTTTGGTATGATGAGCTACCCAAGTCATGCCCCTCGGGACTTAGTGGAGGAGTCAGTGTCGCCCTTAGGCTAAAAGGTTTTGAGACCCCTAGGTTATACGAACTTGCAGTAGACTTCGAGTAACTGAAGCATTGATCTAAGTAGACGTAGATTGGAAGAGTTGACTATGGTGGGAGCAAACCCCGTTGCTCGAATCTGCAAATTTCAGTGCAATCCTATATCTTGTATTGAAACAGACAATCGATGATATACAAATAATTTAACACACCGTCTTATATTATTATTAAACTTTTAATTAAAAATAAGTTCAATGTTTATATTTAATAAGGACCTTATCTGTTTTACGACTCCGTCAGTTTTGAACTTTTTTTTATTTTTTTTTAATATATTTCTAGTATATGATCCTAACAATCAATTTCAGTGGTAACGAACATGATTCAAAAATATATAGGACCTTTTCCGTTTTACGACTCCGTCAGTTTTTAATTTTTTTTTTTTTTACTAAAGGAATACCCAAGGGGTAAACCGCAAAGATGGCAGGAGTCAGGGGTCTCTCGGCAGCTTCAGAACTACAGGGTGAGGATCTTCCCCCTCAGAGGAGGGTCCTCGGAACCCCGCTCTTTGGTATTTGGGTGTCGCGGGGGTTCCTCCGCCCCTCCCCTACGGGGTATGGAAAATGTCCCCCCTTCTGTCCCCCGTCGGCCGAGCCTAAATTTGTTTTTTATTAATTTTTTTACATTTTGTAATAAGCTTTATACACTGATTTCAAATATGGTTTTTCTCTAAGTGTTGTACTTTTCGAGATATTTC
>JABUQX010128900.1:5000-7500 GCA_015478945.1 Trachelipus rathkii | reverse complement strand
CTGAGGCTGGGAATCTTTTGGATACTGCACATTTGTTTTTGGGACAAATTTTCAAAAAAAATTCTTAGATTTTTAAAAAATTCTTTTTTCAAGAGACTCCGATAATTTTAATTGGTTTCTGTATTTGCTACCAAATTTCTGAGTGACGTACTTTCAAGGAAAAAATTTTATGAATTGTTTTACAATTCCAACAGTGTTTCGAAAATCTTGGAATAATTAAATCATTAACTTACTAAATTTAAACGATGTGAACAACAAGGAAAAAAATTGCCTTTAGGGTACTGATCTCTTATTAACTTTTGAACCTAAATATTTCTTTGCCAGCCATGGCTGGAGCAACAAATCAAACCAGTCCCCAACAAGTTTACATAATACTATATTATATAATATATATATATTATAGATATAATATATATATATATATATATATATATATATATATATATATTATATATATATATATATATATATATAATATATATTAATATATATTATATATATATATATATAATTATAATCGTGTAGACGCAATATAGCCTGCATCTTTCAGCTTTCAGTTTTTCAGAGGAGTAAAGCCTAGAAATCACGTACAATGAGATCCTTATCAAAGAAGCGAACACCAATCGATAGCTGTTCTTTTTTCCGTATACGTCTTTTGCTCGTTGCTAAAGGAAAAAATATTCACAATTGTTCACTTCATTCACAATTTGATACATATCAACTTTCCACAAATAAATATAGGCATTCTGAATCATGTGTGATGTGTTGTTCCCACAAAACGATCATTCTCGTTTCTACTCTGAATTTAAGCAAATCGGAAAAATTTCCGTTATCTGCAATGCTACCTCGAATAGCGATATCATAGTATACAAAGAAATATAATGGTAAGAAATTACACAGGTACCAATTTTTGCCTATTTTTTGAAAAGATAAACGTGCTCCCAGCAGATGCAGATTGTTTCAGTTGCACTAACACCGCTTATTAAATTATTCGTTTGAAATTCTTTGCGCTACTGAGGCATCTTTAGCCATTCTGAATTTACATCGAGCTTTAGCAGTGAATGCACTGCATGTCTTTATTAATTTCTAAAATGGTTTTACAATAAATGACCACAACAACTCCCCTACACCCTCCTTTTGATAGGTCCTAAATAAGCCGCCCCGCAACGTCTCATACACCTCCTCTTCAATTTTTAGGGAATCGTAGCTAAGGAATTGACAGATCTAGCCATTCACATTTCCCCTCTTCAATATTTTTTCAAAATTGTACGTCATTTTAGTAGATCACCATTTGTTAATAAGTCAAACTTTAATTCATCTTTAATATTGGTTCTAATTTATAGTAATTTCCGATATCCAAGGACAATTTCCTCTAGTATTTATATTCCAAGTAGAAACATTTACTAAATTTAGCCATCATTAAAACAGATTGGCCCTCCAATACCACTTGATTATCATCTTTCATTACTAGAACTAGCACTAAAATGAGTCATTAGCTTGTTTGCATCACAAGGCAATTATTGCTATCAAATTCTAGATCTTTAAGTTATAAACACTTATCCATATTTCAGTTATTACTTTGTCAATAACTAACATTAATAATTTATGTTACCCACCTCTATTACCATCGGCACTCAAAGCACACAAAGGGCAGTTACCTCGAGCTTCCCACGCCTATTCTGCAAATTTCTTCCCATCAACAGTTCTTTGTATCTTATCGTACAATTCCATATTATGCATCTAAAGTCTTAATATCTTGTTAAAAAATACATACAATCAGAATTATCTTTTAAACGTGTTTCATCTCGGATTGGAGGCAACAACGAAATGTACTGGATGGGGGTATATTTGGAGCGACATTACAAAGTGTATAGGGATCCAGGGTCAGGCTGGCCCTCCCTGCATTGTCACTAACAAACATAATCTCAAGATAAAAAAAAATAGTTATATATATATATTATATATATATATATACATATATATATATATACTATAAATATATATATATATATATATATATATATATATATATATACCATACAGTATATATATATATAACTATATATATATATATATATATACTATATATTTATATTATAGTTATAATTCGTTTAACTGTTGTGATCTCTAGAAAATTTCATTGCGGAAAGTCAGGTTGAGAGTTGAAATCTAGGGAGGGCCATGGGCCCTACCCTGCCCCCCCATAACGGCACCCTATGTATATTATATATTATTAATATATATATATATATATTACTATATATATTATATATATATATATATTATATATATGTATATATACTTATATATATATATATATATAATATACAGTACTATAATCCTTATTATATATATATATATATATATATATATATATATATATATATATATATATATATACTATATTTATATATATATTATATATATATATAATATATAAATATTTCTAAAACGTACTATCATTTAAATTTTAATAATAAACTTACGTATCATTTATTCT
>JABUQX010128900.1:0-2500 GCA_015478945.1 Trachelipus rathkii | reverse complement strand
CAGAGAAGTCTTTATTGATTTATTGATAGAAGGTGTCTTGGTTCTGTAGTTATTTGTGTTTTTTTCCTTTTAAGGGTGGCGAATTATAGACTGTTCGGATTGAAGTTTTTTCAACTGCAACCCAAAGTAACGATTTAACTTGTTTCCTAATATCGTTACAAAAAAAAAAACTTCCTTTATAACGGGAATTAAGTAAGTTGCAATAGTATGAAGTCATTAATTTCCACAGAACCAACGCGTTTTTCTACCTCTAGTTAATCTGTACATCTTTCATTCTTTTTTTAAACCGTCATCATTGCATTTGAAGGATGGTTCAAAAGCTTCCCTTAGCGTTGAGATTAATGGCATTACATCAGAGACAGAGCTGTATAGGCGCTATTTTTTTTGGTAGTTTTCTTCAAATGGTTTTCAAATAGCTTAATGCATTGTGATATGATGTCATATTCCAAATTAATAAGATTGTTAACTTTTGAAGATTACGAACTGGCGTACGAAGCAAGAAGTTCTTGAGCAATACTTCTTTCCATCATTTGAAGTGTACTATTCCAGCGAGTAGGAATGTCTTTGATAACATTTAAGATATGGAATATCAAGCTTTTTTGAATTTCCTTCAACTCATTTACATTTTGCATTTTCTTTTTCCTATTCTAAACTAAGTTATTTTTATTTATAAAATTCTTTATCAAATCTCGACAATAAACACCCGCGCAACATCCGCATCCGCAGGGCAAAGCGCGGATGCGGATGCGGATCTTTAATAATGTGCGGATGCTCCGCGGATGCGGATGCGGATGCGGATGTACCTATTTATATAAATATAAATATAATATATATATAGTATATAAGATATTATTAGTTGTACATATTATATAGAAAAATAAATGAGTAATATATTAGTTACTCAAAATTTAAAAATTGTTATACATCAAAACCAAAAAAAAAAAAACCAATAAATTTTAATCTTTTTCTTTGGTAGTTTGAAAATGCTATTAAGAAGCTAAAAGTAAATAAACATTTTAAGTGATGTTGTTGAAAAGTTATATTTTAAATGGGTATCTTGCATTGCAAAATTTTTTATATTTTTCATTATTTGAAATAGCTGATTTATATAGAATTTTGTGTGTTAATGTTATGGAAGAAATTCTTTTGCCCATATATATATAATATATATAATATATATATATATATATATATATTTAATATATATATATACTATATATATATATATATAATATATATATATATATAATAATATATATATAATATATATTATAATATATAATATATTATAATGATATATATATAAATATATATTATATAGTATATATACATATATAAATATAATATATAATATATATATATACTATATATATATATATATACTATATATATATATATATATATATATATATATATATAAATATATATATAATAATATATAAATATATATATGATATATAATATTTTATGGTAAATATATATATATAATATATATATTTATATTTATATATACTATATATATATATAATTTTTCATATATATATATATATATATTTATATATATAATATAATGATATTATTTATTTTAAATATGAATTTTATCAAGGTTTTTTATGTTATTTTTATATATATATATATATATTTTATATTATATATATTATATATCTATTATATATATACATATATATAATATTATTATGATAACATATCTATGTGAGTCAGTCACAGTCTCTCTATATCTTCTGATGCACTCCGTTGATTATGTAACTAATTAATTAGAATATATATTCAATAATAATATATATATATATATTATTATATTAATATTATATATATATATATATCACAATATTAAATACTATATATATATACATATAAAAAAAAACTTATATAAACATATATGATAATATATATATATTATATATAATATACAATTATATATCTATATATATTAATATATATTATATATATATATATATATAATCATATATACCCTCACTAGTAGCGCAATCCAGCCAGAGGCTTAACCATATTCCAACTGAAAATTTTGAAACAAATTTGAAAACCAGAGTCAAATTAAAAGCCTGACATTGCTCTGATACGCAAGCTTAAAATATGCACATCCAAAAGAAATTGGAACAAATAAAACAAATCGAATAACGTAGTAAGAGTACCAGACTTATTAAAGTTAGATTAATAGATTAGCAGCATAGCATTAATTCTGGGGTCAGGGTACAGTTGAAGAAGATAAAATGGATCAAAAACATGATATAACAAAACTATATAAGGAAAATAAGGGAAGATTTCCAAGTCTATACAAACACCATATGACTATACAATGATGATTCATTACTCATGAGCAAAGGATAGCATACAACTCCCTTATACACGAGTCAAGCTCACTGGGTGCCTGAGAAGGACGTTCCTGCGAGCCTCATAAAATAAGAACCAACTTCTAGGAAAAGTAACATAAGTGTCTTCTAAGTCTAAAAAGTATACA
>JABUQX010128899.1:0-12500 GCA_015478945.1 Trachelipus rathkii | reverse complement strand
AATATATATATATATATATATATATATATAATATATATATATATATATATATATATATATTATATAGTATAATATAAATATATATATATAATATATATTATATATATATATATATATATATAATATATATTATATAATAATATATAATATATATATATATTATTATATATATATATATATATATATATATAATATATATTATATATTAATATATATATATATATATAATATATATATAATTATATAAATACGTATATGCGAAGCTAGTTGCAGTCGCCATTTTCTCACATTTCCTTCCAATACGTTCTTTCTCACTTATTATTATATGTTCTTTTAATTGTAGATAAGAAGTTTTAGTTATTCTCTCTATGCTTTTATTTTAGGCTCGGGGCGTAGCCTAAGCTTCCCTCCCCCTTAAAAATGGACATAAAATTCGGAATTTTCAGCCAATTTTGACCAATATAACACCCAAAATGTAGCTTCTTTGTATCTCTAAAACGTTGTTTTCCGGAAAATGGTATGTATGTAGTCATCTTTCACGACTTTTTGCAAGATTTTCGAAGACCCCTGTGCATTCTCCGTTCTCCAGATTTTGTTTCGGAAACATGGGTTCACTCTTGAAACCCGCTTCTCCGTGTTGACTTCCTACAAAGATGCACGAAGTGGTCCTACGACTATGAGTTTTGTGCCAGCGTTGTCCAATTTCTAAACCCACTTTTTTTTTAATTTTGAAATGAAAAATTGCGATATTTTATTTCTCTTCGGCGAAGTAGATGAAATTTTCAGGGCTTATTTAGTCAGGGAAGATGCACCATTTCTTACTGGAACATTTCTTTGTATATGCATTAGTTTTTTGATTTGTTCTGGAACAAATTTTCAAAAAAAACCAAATTTCATAATGTGGACAAGGGATTTTAATTTTCGTATACAAAAACAATTTATCTAAGTAATTAAAGATGCATCTGGCCACGATTTCATATGCCCGGAAATTTTCAATTCTAATTCGCTTGAACATAAAAAAAAATGTATTCCAATTTTTCATTTCACAAATCCCCCCCCAAAAAAATGGGTTTGGAAATTGGGACACCGCTGAGCACAAAACTCAAAAAATCGAAAAATACTTCTTACTATTTAGATAAAATGGACCTACCTATGCCCATATTTCAAGTTTCTATCGTTTCCGAAGGAGAACTGTGAGGTAGTAGCAATAGTATTCAAAAACATGGGTTTTGAAAAATTGAAAATTCTGAAAGAAACTACAGACACAGAAAAACACAGGAAAACAACGTTTTAGAGGACAAAAAAGCTACATTTTGGTGTTTATATGGTCAAAATCGGCTGAAAATTCCGAATTTATGTCCATTTTTAAGGGGGGGGGGGGAAATTTAGGCTACGCCCGAGCCCAAAATTGGACACTTGCCCTTAATATTGATATGTATATATAAATTCTAGATTTTGTGTTCAGTCAGATTCTCAATTCTTTATTAAGTGTTTAAGGTTCAAAGTAGCATAGAAATTATCACTCCATGACGCCACTCTATAATTCAACATCGCCTCAGTGTAAAGTTATAGTTTAATTTCATCAGATCATGGATATTAGGAGATTCCTTGGTACGTACGTTTTACTTTAAATATTAATAAAATTTGGTGTATTTACTTCTTAAAAGTAGGAATTTTGTAACACATGATCTTACTTGTCCATATGAGGTTAGCTTCATTTTAAAAAACTATTTTTTATTACAACACAGAAATTAAGTGATTTTTCAACATAGTTTGCTATACTTTTAATTTTTTCTGTTAATTTTAATGCTAGTAAAATTATTAACCTATGACCATATGTGGCAGAGATCATCATAATACTTAATATATATATATATATATATATATATAATATATATATAGATATATAATATATATATATATATATATATAATTATATATATATTGTTTGCAGTAAATTTGAAAAGAAGAACTCGGATTAAAATTGGAAATGCGTAGCGTTTTGAAAACCGAAAGAACATACCAATAAGTTCAAACAAGACTACACAGACGCAACATCCCTCCTACTTCGCATATTTCGCAGGATGAAGAACCCACACCCAAGCCCAGCACCTCGACGAGTCAAAATATGGGCCAGATTTCCGAGCTAGCGTTTCAGTAGATGACAGTCACGAAAATGACCATGGTGATACGTTGGCATTTCATCTATGATTTTGACTGAGAAAAGGAAACAGTTACTGAAAGAGTGTTGAATTCCACCTAAAACCTATAATTTTTTTGGAAGAGCTACCCACTTAAAGAGGAAAATCAATTATGAATGGTTGGAGACGTATTCACCTTGGCTGACATATTCCATGCACCTAAAGGGAGCATCTTGCAAGTTTGGATTTTATTTCCATCAAATAAAAGTTTGTTCAGGGGGTCCTAGGCTCTTTAACAATAATACCTTTCACTAAATATAAAGATTTTCATGCGGTTTGTAAGGACATTACAAACACAGAGGTGGTAATAAAACTGCTGTTAAAAGCTGCAAGATTGTTCTTACAGGACGTGCCGCCGTTAGACATCCAAATTAACTTGTATTCCGACAATACTCGTGGAAGAAAGTAATTGACTTTAATTATCTTCCAATAATTCATGTTCAACATTTTCTTGTACGCGCGATTTACCGCTTTGGGGTAAGCCATGATGAGGGAGTGTTGTAAAATTTGTGCCGTACGAATAGATGCCCGAGATCAGTCATTGAAAAGCCCCCCATTTTTTTTTTTTTTGGGAAAAAAAAAAAAAAAAGGGGAAAGGGGGGAAAAATGCCACATACCAATCAGTTCAGATTAAGAATAGACATTCTCTATTGTACTACTATAAAAAGAAAGCCATCGTTAATAGGTAAAGAAGCGTGCATTGTAGAGCTTACAGCCAGATGAAACCGCTGATATTTCTGGAAAGGAAAAATTATCCATAGGTTGCGCTATTTCGACAAAGAGTCCGATGAAGTCAAAGAGGAATTTATTGGCTTGTAGAACTGAAAGCGCATAACGCCCAAACCATTACGAAGGCCATTGATGATTTTGTCATGACCGAAGGCCTAAATCCCGAGAAATGCGTGGGCTTGGGTTCGATGGCTGTTCTACGATGTCTGCCAAAGAAGGAGGTATCCAAAGCAAATTGGGAAAAAGTATAAAAAAGCTTTGTTCTTTCATTGCTCTTCACACAAACAAAATTTTGTAGTAAATATTTGAACACAATACCAGAAATCCGCAATACTGTGGGAACTATAAAGACATGTATTACCGTTTTTTCGCTAGACGGTTCTTGAGAAAAAAATAATGCCAGAAATATCCCAAGCCTATACCCAGACCAGATGGTCTGAACAAACAAGTGCATCAGAGTGTTTAAGGAGCACTTTGTACGAATGCTGCAAGCATTAGAAATCCTTCCAGTTGAAGGAAATACCGCCACAGAAAAAGAGCGTTTTCAGTTGCATTCAGCGGCCTGTAAGTCGTCATTCATCATGGCTATGAATAATGATCCGAGATACTCTGCGATGTAGAGCCAGTTGAAATGCTCTCCAATCTAAGACCTTGATATCGTCAAAGAAACCTCGCAGCCACATTCAACTATTGGCGAAAAATGGTTAGAGCCATCGGAGAAGGTGTCTGAAAAAATCATCGATGAAGTGTAAAAGAAGATTAATGAAATCGCCGAGGCAACTGCGGGACTTGATCTTGAATATTACCACGATTTTTTGGTAGGCAGCAAGCACCGCAGCAACCATCCAGCAACAAAATCTCACGGAGTTTCTGGAGGAAGATCACCTTAAGTAACTCCTGTATCTGGATTTATAACTTGCTTCTTTGGAGTTACCGGTTTCTACTGAAAAATACACCTGCTTATGCATTGAAATATCTACACCCTTTCCACATGCTACTCATATAACAATCGATGAGTTAAAGGAAATGACCACCTTCATTTTATAGTTTTTACCACTTAGAAGGCATAGAAGAAGAACTAGAACTTTGATACAAAATTTGAAGGACAAGAAACTGAGTAGGGAAGAACTAAAAATCTTGTTGTCTCCCAAAGTCTTAAAGGAGACTGAACCTTTCTTTTCGTCAACGAAAAAAAGGCTTTGATGATAATAAAACTCGCCCAACCGAGTGCACCAGCCAGTTACAGTAGAACCCACTCTTTCCAAGACTCTGCTAAGATTTCAAAACTGGCTGTGAAATACTATGGAAGAACGACAGGTTAAAGCGACTGTACTATAATTGAGTGTACACAGAAAAATTTGTGTTTGACAATTATGATATTTTAATTCAAACAGTTAGTTGCATAAAATTTGCGTTAATCCCAAGGAAATTACTTTCTTAATAATATCAATTTTGCAACTGCTCTATATTGTTAATTTTCCATCTTTGGATATTGTATTTGATATTCTATTGTTTTAATAAAATAATTTTTTTAAATGATTAATCATTTAATTATCCACACAAATGTTTCTAGTTTTAAGTCTTCTTTCTTTCTTATATATAATATTATAATATATATATTATATATATATATATATATATAATATTATAAATATATATATAATATATATATATATTATATATATATATATATATATATGTATATATATATATATTATATATATATAGATATATATTATATAATATATATATATATATATATATATATATATATATATATATAGTAATAAGAAAAATCTTTATTTAAATTTAAAGCTGCCCCCCCCAGGTTGGAAGCTGGCGGCGCCCATGTGTATATATATATATAATATTATATATATATATATATATATTATATATATATATATATATATACTAATATATATATTATATATAGATATATATATATATATATATATATATATATATATATATATATATATATATATTTATAAAATATAATACATATATATAATATATATACTATTATATATTCTATATACCTAATATCATATCATATGTATCTAATATATATATATATATTATATATATATATATATATAATATATATATAAAATAATATATTCTATATATATATATATATATATATATATATAATTTATTATATATATAATATATATATATATATATATATATATAATATCTTTTTTCATAATATATATATACTATATATATATATAGTTATAATATAATATTAAATTATATTTTATTTTGATGTAAGACTTGCTAATTGTGCAAATCTGAATATTTTCTTTCAAATTTAGAACGTGACTAATTCTTAAAAGAATTTGATATTGGCTCAAGACAAATTGTGTATAGTAACCCATAAGAATTAAACTGCTAATTTAGAATTTCCTGGAAAGCCTAAGGTCTTCACTGTAACTGGAATATTTAGTTACGTGGGATTTTACACCTGCGATTATGTTAAGCTATTGAGAAAAAGTTTGTTTCTCAGGCTCAACAAAGTATTTTACCCGTCTTGAGCTTTCCAGAATAATTTAAACTTAAGAAGAACGATCTTCTGATTAATTGAAAACTATGCTTTGAATAATTTCTGAACGCAGATAAATAAATAACTTAGAATTAATAAGTAAGCCGGCTTTAATAGTCAATATGGCGAAGCACTTTTTAATAAATAAGGTTTTCACCCGAAAGCTTTTTAAAGCGAAAACTGTTTCCAAAGTAATATCAAAACAGCGACTTGATAGTTTGAAGTCAAAAAACGAATGATGATTATAGCACGAAGCTAGACATCTTTTTTAACTTGGCAACCTCCAGGTTATCAGGAAACTACTACTTTTTTAGCCTGATTATCCGCACCCCTCGGTAATCCTGACTAGCAGTTTTAAATCCTTCCCTTCCTGGGTGGTGGCTTCTGGCCTTTAAAGGGTAGAAGTCAGAAATTGACAATTTAAAATAAATATTTTGAAAACTGCTGCAGAATATTTAATTCAATTCTTCCGATGAATCATACATCAGAATATTTTTTCTGTCAGGTTCTTCAGCTTTCCGCCTAGGTCGACTATTTTGAATTTCTCTACCAACTGGCGTTGAAGAACTTCCAGCATCCATCGCCGACGTAGATGGGGGTTCACCCCTCTAGGAATATTTAATGATGAATTTGTCTGAAGGTCGGGGACTGTGTTTGACGATGAGCGTGTTAAACCACTGTGGGTCAGGGAGAGCTTCAGGGGATACAAATATTTGATTGGGTACAAGCTTACTTGTCCCCCAGGAGTCTTGACGTTTACCGATCGGACTTTTTCTTCGTCACCGTTTAAAAGATCTACTATCCCCATCTGCCAGTAAGGACGTTCCTTTGATAAGAATAACGTCATCCTTTTTGATTAAATTATTCCATTTGAGATCTTTTCCAGTCTCTCTAAGACTAAGAAGGTATTCATTGTACCACCTGGTACGAAATTCTTTAAATTTTCTGAAGAATATTTGAGACTTCATTTGCTCTTCCTGAGCCGAAGTTGAGTCTTAGAACTGATTATTTGACCCAGCTCCGGGTAAATCCATAGCAGTTTTTGACAAAGGTTTGATGAAATCGTTGGGAGTGAGTGCTAATATTTTAATTGAAAAATGGCTATAAGTGAGCGAACGAGAATTAATTGCCCTTCGTCAGCAATAATCCGATTGTATCGTAATGAAGTCTAAATAATTCAACGAGGAACGTCCAATTGTTTTGAATAGACAATCCTTCACCACACTTATTAACCGTTCCCACTGGCTTCCCACCCATGGGCTATAGAGAAGAATTCGCTATAGAGGAAGATTCGCCTATGCGAAATCTGATTTTTTCTCAAAAACTCATTCCCATTCTCCAACATGAGGAAAGTTATGATTATGGTTATGAGTTATGACGAGTAAAGGTTTACACGCTAAGTTACTTTGTTATGTCGGAATGTATTTTTATGTTAAACAGTAATGGTTGTAGGTCCTTTTGAGAGGACATGGTATTATTTAAGATTCATATGTTATACTATGTGTTAAAGTTACTATTAGGTTAACATGGTTTATTTGGGCTATATAATGACGCACCTTGTCGTGATAGAGTTTTATTCTAATCTGTTGAAATTTGGAAGAGGTTGCACCGAAATTTGGCAACCATCGCGTTTTATAGTAAACTATGCTTACTAACTTAAGGTTTCAGTGGATAGTTATGTTAGAAAAAATATGTTAAATTTTGTTATATTTGTTAAAACATACTATGACAAACGTAAAATAAACACGATTTCCCTACCGAGAAATGCTTGGAAAAGAGAAAAACCAGTTTAGGTTTATAAGGTATGTTAGCTATTACAGATAGTTAAGCATTGAATTTGTTAATTCCCCAAATTTATTCACTTCATTATTCAGGTGCAGACGTTGGAAAAATGAAAAATATAAATTGAAGTGAATTAATTGGTCTTTCTTGTATAAACAATTTTAAAAGATTAAAAAAAATATTTCTCTAAAGCGTAAATAGAATTTTCTAATAAATTATATCATGCTTGTGGTAGAACTATTTTGTTATGCTTACCACCTAATACATGCTAAAAATATGGCGTAAAGTAGTAAAACGATATGTAAAGCAGCAAGTAAAGAGCAAAGACAGGATTGCAAGGCCGCCACCTGCTATTAATAGCCATATGCTAGATGTTTCGCTACTGCTTAGGGTCCTGTAAATACATCATATTACCATCCATGTTATTAATAGAATTTCTTACAACTTTAGTTTAAGTTTTGTAGGTATGTTAGCTATTTAGCAATATTCAGAATTGAATTTGTTAATGTTACAGATTTATTCATACGCTAAAAGACAAAAATTTATGTTGTAATCGTACAAGGTAAGCTTTTTCCAGGTTACCGTTGAATGAAAAATATAAATGTAAGGAATAATAGATATTTGTTATAAACATTAAAAGAACTTATTGTTATGTTAAAAGTATAGAAGTGTTTTTAATAAATTATGTCAGTCGTGCATAGAAACTTATTTTTGTTAGGTTTACACTTGATATATGCCAAAATATGGCTTAAAGCAGTAAAACGAAATGTAAAGCAGTAAGTCAAAAGAGCAAAACATAGATTGGCAAGGTGTATAGCTGGATGCCTAGATGCTTGCGCAACTGCTTATGCGTTTAGTAACCATGTTTAATAGAATTTCATGCAACTTTATTAAAAACAAAATGTTTTTCAAACTTTTTAACAAAGCAAAAATAAAACTATAAATGTAGAATAATATTTTCTTAGTCCGAGGTGCATATTTGTTCTGAGTTTCATATTTTGTATAGCACGCGTGCTCTTACCTGAAAATTGCATCAATGAAATAATAATGATTATGCATCTACAAGGACACTTGGGAATAAATCGTACCCTAACAGTAATAAAGGCCGAGTTTGTTTTTCAAAGCGTACATAAAAGGGTGAAAAATATTGTAAGAACTTGTCCACAGTGACAAATCAGTAAAGTAGGGAGGAAAATAAACCCTGCTTACGGAAAATAAAGAAGTGAGCTATAAATTCGATGAATGCGGATACTTGTGAAATTGACCTCTTGCGACTGTTATAAATATTTGTTTACCCTCATCGATCGATATAGTCATTATGTATGGGCAGTGCCCCTAAAATATATAGGAAACAATAGTAAAGGTGCTATTACATGATATCTTTCCCTTTACAGGGGTACCCGACAACCTGGTGACGGATCAAGGCTGGAAATTTACATCTCACTTGTTTGAAAGCGTCTCCAGGCTAATTGGCACCTCGCATTTCACTACGGCAAGGTATGCCCCCTTTAGTAACGGCCTCGTGGAGCAATTTCACCGTTCTTTGTTATCCTGCATTAGAGCGATGTTAACAGAGCCTGAAATGAAAGGTCAACAAGGGCTAGACGTTCTTCCGTTCGCACTATTCGCCGTCAGACAGGCACCCATCTCGGAAAGTGGCATTAGTCCAAGTCAGATTTTATTTGGCCAAAATGTGAACATACTAGGGCGTTTTGTGAGCACGGAAGTGCCAGATCAGCCTCTGACCTATGATACATATGTTGAAAAGCTCGCAGGATTGTTAGCAAAACTCCGCTCTAATAGAACAAATCTCCGAAATAGAAACATTTTCATGCCCAAGAATCAGAAAGATGCAAAATTACAACCTAAGTATAATGACCCATATAAGGTAGCAAAAATAACCAATAAAAATGCCCATCTGATAAAGGGAGATAAGATAGTAAAAGAGAACCTCCGGAATGTGAAAATCTATTATAATCTAATTAAGTCTCCCCCTGAAAAAAAAACTGAAAACGATAAAGGAAAATGGAAAAGAATGTGAGAAACTGTAAAGAATGTCTCTTGTGTCTATTGAAAAATAGAGTAATAGACAGTTATAAGATAATAATGCGAGGACAAATTATAAATTTGTTATTTGTGAAATTATTAAATCATACATTGTAGTTCTTTACTCTCTTCCGAGTAGTGTTCTTATCTATTCTTACTTCCTCTTTCCTTTAAAATTTTGTTAAATATCAGGAAGATATGAATGAAGTTAATAATCATTCACTTCACGAATGATTATAGTGTTATTCATCTCTTCTGCAGCTCCAGAATCACCAAATATGCAATAATATTGTAAAGGTCATTAGGTGCGAGCTTGTAAGGCATCTGCATATATGCCATAGAGAGATGTGGACCTGTAAAAAGGGCTGACTTACATACCCCAATCGCACATATAAAGTTCGTTAAAGCCTCTGAAAGAGCAGTCTTGCTACTAAGAGAGCTTTTGGTATAAAAAACTATTAGAGACTCCCCGCACCCCCAAATGAGAGGTGCCAAATTTGAATTGTAATGAAGCAGGACTTGTAAAATTACCTCGTTGAAGAGAGGTCGCATTTGAGATTTCTGTCGGGTGTCTATATATGATTAAATTTATATAATTTGTGATACTTTTAGTCGAATTATAGATCTTATATGGCCCCAGATGGCAATGACATTTGAATTGCTGATAAAAAATATTTAATATTTCATTGTTAATAAAAACTAAAGTGGCACCTTTTTCATTATCACGCTTGATTGATTACTATTAATTAAGTGGCCTGAGTATCTCGGCTCATATATATATATATATATATATATATATATATATATATATATATGGTGAATGATGTATATATATATATATATATATATATATATATATATATATATATATATATATATATATATATATATATTTATATATCATATATTTAATAACAAACAACCAATATAAAAAAATTAAAATTTACTTATCATATTTTATATATATATATATTCTATTTTTATATTTTGTTTTTATATTAATGTTTTTATACTTTGTTTTTATATATATATATATATATATATATATATATATATATATATATATATATATATATATATATATATATATATATATATATATATATATATATATATATATATATATATTTTTATATATTCAGATATTTTATTATTTTTATTTACATATTTTTATTTTATTTTGTTACATTTTATTTACATTTTATTTTATTTTATATTTTATATTTTATATTTTTATATTTTATTTTTATTTGTTTTATTTTTATTTGTTTTATATTTGCTTTATATTTGTTTGTTTATTTTATATTTTTGTTTTCTTATATTTTTTTATATTTTGTTTGTTATATTTTGCTTGCAATATTTTGTTTTTTATAGTTTTTTATATTTTGTTTTGCATTGTTTTTTATTGTTTTTATATGTTTTTTTTATATTTTTTTTATAGTTTTTTCTTTTTTTTTACAGTTTTTTATATTGTTTTTAGAGTTTTTTGTTTTTTTTTAGTTTGTTTTATATTTTGTTTTTTGTTTAAACTTTAATTGTTTTTTAAATTGCTTTTGAATTGTTTTTGTTTTTTTAATTGTTTTATATTTTGTTTTTTTAATTGTTTTATATTTTGTTTTTTCAATTGTTTTATATTTTGTTCTATATTTTTTTATATTTATCTTTTTAATATTTTTTTTTATATTGTTTTTATATTTTGTTTTTTATATATTTTTATATTTTATTTTTATATTTTGTTTTTTTGTATATTCTATTTTTTTATATTTTGTTTTTTTATATTAATGTTTTTTTATACTTTGTTTTTTTATATTGTTTTTTTATATATTTTTTTATTTTGTTTTTGTTTTTTTATATTTTTTATTTTTTTTTTTTTTTTTTTTTTATATTTTTTTTTAATTTTGTTTTTTTTTTTTTTTTTTTTATATTTTTTTTATTATTACTATTAACGTGTTATATAGATAATCTAATAATTAATTAAATACTTTAAAAAATTCTTTACTCTCCTTTCTTTTTATTTATTTATTTCATGTATTACAACCTACGGTATATATATATATATATATATATATATATACTCCCATATATATATATATATATATATATATATATATATATATATATACTATTGAATTAGGCTTCTAATATATATATATATATATAAGATTCTAAAAAAAAACTAGTTTTTAAGATACATATATCTTAATCTATCTTTCTCTCTTCCACTTTCCTCAGATTTCCTATTTCCCGTTCAATATAATCTTTTAACAAGTATCAATATTTCTATCTTCCTAATTGAACGATGGGCGGGGTCAGCGTATATATATATATATATATATATATATATATATATATATATATATATATATATATATATATATATATATATATATATATATATATATATATATATATTCTAATGTTTTCAAATCACTATATATATATATATATATATTTTTAAAAACTGTTAACCAACTACGCTTTTTAAATAAATATAAATTTTGGGGGAAAGGGAAATTTAACTCCATTTCCGAGCTGTCAATAATAAAAAGCTGCTAAAGCTATTTTAGTTATCTTTTTCCATCGAGTAACTCGTTATCTTTTTCCATCCAGTAACTCAAGTTACCTTTTACCAACCAGTGACTCGTTACGTTTTCCATCCCGTAACGAAAAGTTACCTTTTTTCATCGGTATCTCAAGTCAAGTTAAGTTACGTGAAATATTAAAAGGTGAAAGTTCATAAATCCTAATCAACATTTTTACATAACTTCTAGATTGGTTTACGGATTCTTCATAGGAATTGAGCTGGCACTTTTATTGGAATATTATTGCTTTAACAGTTTTCATTGGTTGCTAGCAGTGCTTAAATTACACTCAGAGGATTGTTTAGTAACTTCATGGTGTGTAGGTTTGTTCGTGTGAGTGTCCGCGTCTTGTAAGTATTTTGTTGATTTCATTTATCTAGTGACTCTTCTGAGTTGCCTTTAAGTAACTCTTCGGAGTCGCCTTTATCAAGTAACTCTTCGTAGTTGCCCTTAGTAACTCTTCTGAGTTGCTCTTAGTAACTCTTCTGAGTTACCTTTAAGTAACTCTTCGGAGTTGCCTTTATCAAGAAATTCTTCGTAGTTGCCCTTAGTAGCTCTTCTGAGTTGCCCTTAGTAACTCTTCTGAGTTGCCCTTAAGTAACTCTTCAG
>JABUQX010128898.1:20000-23112 GCA_015478945.1 Trachelipus rathkii | reverse complement strand
TAAATATATATATATATATATATAAATATTATAATATTAATATATATATATATATATATATATATATATGTGTGTGTGTGTGTGTGTGTGTGTGTGTGTGTATGTGTGTGTGTATGTGTGTGTAATTTGCTTATTGTAGCAATTTTAACACCTCAAAAACGTGCTTTAGCGCTTAAAACATTAAGGGGGCTATCAGGTAAATGAAGCCGAATTTTGTGATAGTAATTGGCCACCACAATCCCCTGACTTGATAACGAAAGAGTATTTGCTACCTATGACACTATTATCATTATTTTGAGTTTAAGACCTCAAAAATTTAGATGAACTTTTAAAATATTAAGGCACGCAACCAGGCAGAATAATGCAAAATTTTTGTGATGTTGATTATCATCCTTCTTTCCATGATTTGATATTTTTTTCCTCTGGTACTATATTTACTGGTTCTTTTAAGGGGGACGAGGGAGTCAACCGGCATTTAATCTGCCTGGTGAAGTGCCAAAATGTTTTAACTACTCAAACACGATGTTGGTGAGGTTTTAGACACGTCAAAATGAAAGTTGAGGCATAAATTTTTTTTTTGCCACTGTCAAGTCGTGGGCCATTCACCATCACCAAATTTGGCACTATTCTGACTAGGGGGTTGGGATTAAAAAAAAAACGTGTTCGTTTTTTTTTTAAAAAAAGAACATGTTTTTAAAAAAAAAAAAAACAAAGGCCAAAATGTTTTTTTTTTGTTTTTTTTGTTTTTTTAATTACTTTTTTTCATGTATATCAAGTCTTTTTAGGGTATTTATCATTAAAATACAGTAAATACAATATGGTAAAAGAGGTATGCAATATATAAAGTATAGTTTAGTACTTAGTAATGTTTTATTAATGCTCTAGGGCAGTGGTTCCCCAATCTTTTTCTAAGTGGCGCACCCCCAAAAATTAAAACAATAGATTCCATGCACCCCTATTCTTTCATAATATATAATTATAATATATATATATATAATTATATATAATATATATATTATAATATAATATATAAATATATATATATTAATATATATATATATAGTATATATAATATATATATAATAAATATAATATATAATATATAATATAACTAAAAAAAAAAATTTAAGGTTTTCTTCATGCTTGTCGTGCACCCCTTGGTATTTCGTGACGCACCCCCCAAATATATAACAATAGAAAATCTAAAAATATAAAATTACTTTAAAATTTAGGTTTAATATAAAATTTACATTTTAGGTCCTACAAACAACCAGCACCTTAATGAGGTTTCGGAAAAGAAAACGAAATTTGGCTTTAAGCAAATTATAAATGGATTCCTTTCTAAATATTTAACACAAGATTCGTATATAAGGCTTCGTATTAATATATACCTAATCCTTTACGATCCTGCTGAATACGTACTGGCAATAACATCAATATGCCTGATATTAACTTAGGAGATCTTAACTACGAACTTAGGAAAAAATTTCTCAAATACAGAATCAAAATAAATTTCATCTAATTATTAAAAGATTCAATGTAAGGCTTTATCCAAAACTGCCTAAAAAATTTAGTTTATACCTAAGACTCTTTTGACCCTAACAATTCTTTTTCAACAAGGAAATGATAATAACCCTTTAACAACAATAACATAATAACATAGGGAATAACATAGGGAAATTCTTCTTAGCAAAATTTCAACTATCAAGAAAGAAATTAAACTACGGCTTGTCGGGACAAAGTTTTTGATACCAATACTTCAAAATTTTCCTAAGAGTCATGGTTAAAACAGAACCCAAACTCTCTCGATACCTTCACCCAGTTACTCAATTTAGCACATCAAAGAAAAGATTTTATCATCAATGAAAAAAAGAAAAAACTTAACAACAAATTTAATACTATTTATTATAATAGTGTTTGGGTGAAGAATTCTAATTTTAATAACATCATAAATAAATTAGATTTAGAACTATCGATGGATCAAAAAAATAATTTTGGGCTACTTACTCTCATTTTCTCTACAAAATTTGGACCCGATTTCGAAATTCATTGTGGACTTTGAAAAATATTTCTAATTTCAAAGAAGAATTTCACTCTCTGGATTTCATGGAAGGACTAATTATTCATAAGATTTTCAACTCCCTAAATAAACAGAAAAACACCTCCTAATTTTACACAGCTCTCTATTCACTTACAAAAAACAACAATATCATTAATTTCGAAAGATCCACAAATGTAATAATATAGTTATAGCTGTAACAAACTGACACTCTAGCATAATGTAAACAATCTACTCTGAAGATAAAAACACATATTCCCTCCTCACTAAAAAATCGCCTCTTAAAAAACTTTTCAAATTTAACTGTTAACGCCGATAAACTAAAAAACATCTTTCGGAAACAGTTCAACCTGCACAATGATTTAAAAGCCACTTCCCTTGCCTTTCCAAATTCTATGGAATCTCTAAAACCCATTAACCTAATACCTCTCTCCGCCCTATCATCTCTATCATAGATTTTGCTCTCTATAAATTATCTAAATGGCTAGCTAAACAACTCTCCCCTCTTGTTGGACACATCTCATCATCACACATTACCAATTCTGAAGATTTCATCATCAAAACCAAAAACATCAACCCACACTCGCACTCCCTTGAAGTTTTAATGTAACTTCACTCTTCACCTCCGTACCTGTCCCTTTAACCCTTTCACTTCCTATTACGTTTTATGATTGAAAACAACTTCATATTTACCATGTCTTCCTTTGACACTGAAACAATTATCTACTTAACCCGTAGACACAACTTTTCGAATTAATAAAAAAACTTTCTGAAACAAACTTCCCGGTCCTTAGTATGGGTTCTTCCATTTCTCCTGTCCTAGTAATTTTTCATGGAACTTCTCGAATATTCATATATTCCCTGAGATCCACATTCCACTAAATGTACTTAAGTCAGATATGGTGGATGACATTTTGCATCTATTCCTTCCGACATTAACAATAATATACTTCGATTACGCAACTCTATTAACGCGCGTAACATTAAATTCACGTTTGAAAACTGTCTAAAAAGTAATTCCCTACCATTCCTTGATGTTTCTTATAAACCTGC
>JABUQX010128898.1:0-5000 GCA_015478945.1 Trachelipus rathkii | reverse complement strand
AGATTACTAGATGTAAATGTATTTAGAGGGGCGGGGAGGGGGATATCGGATCACTATTTGGTGGTTGCTAGGATAAGGGTGGGGGGAGAGGTGACGGTAAGGGAAAGGGGAGAAAAGAGGAGAGT
Organism: Trachelipus rathkii; assembly: GCA_015478945.1. Taxonomy (NCBI): domain Eukaryota; kingdom Metazoa; phylum Arthropoda; class Malacostraca; order Isopoda; family Trachelipodidae; genus Trachelipus; species Trachelipus rathkii. Next base: position 4,875 of record JABUQX010128898.1, on the reverse strand, counting down.
AGAAGTGATAAAGGTGGAAAAATTGGATGAGACAGTGTGTAAGAGGGAGTTTAGGAGAGGTATGGAGGATAGGTGGAGAGACGTGAGAGGGACGGGAATTGGGGAGGTGGAGGGGGAGTGGATGAGATTTAAAGAGGCAGTATGTGAAGAGGCTAGAAGGGTATGTGGATTAAAAAAGGGTGGTGCAAGCAGAAGGAAAGGGAGCGGTGGATGGTGGAGTGAGGAGGTGAAGGAGGTGGTGAAAAAGGAAAAAGGAGGCTTATGTGAATTGGTTGGGAGTAGGAGAGAGGAAAGCTGGGAGGAATATAGAAGGGTTTAGAGTGGAAGCAAGAGGGCGGTGGAGAGGGACGAAGAGAAAGAGCAAAAGATGAATGTGTAGAAAAGTGACGGAAAATTTTTGAATCGGCGGGGAGCAAGATGTTCTGGAAAGAAGTAAATAAAAAAGGAAGAAAAAGGAGGGGTTGGGGAAGAGGATTAAGGGAGGAGATGGGGAGTGGTGGGGAGAGGATAGGTGAGGAAGAGGTGAATGGAAGTATATTTTGTATGCCATAGTAATCCGACATCGATTATAGAGTAGCGATGGTTGGTGGGGGTAACTTGAGTCGAAGAGAGGTAAAGTAAATATTTTAGGAGACGAATGTCATTTGAAGGTAGTGCTGTGGAGAGTAGTTTGGAATGAATGCGGTATTGAAGGAGGGCTCCTCTTGGATAGGATGCAGCAGACGTAAGGAGATGATATAAAGCGAAAATGGAAAATTCAGAATGGTGATGATAGAATGTAAATGGAGATGACAAGGGCTTTGATTGCAGAATATATAAGGAACAATCAAGTAGAGAAGAGGCGCTACACGTCGATCATGTTGCTATGAGGTTTCACCGATGCCTGTTGTCAATAGCGAATATGTATCTGGCAGACAAGGAAGAAAGCTGAATAGGTGGCGATGTTGAAGAAGGGAAATGGCCTAGTCACTTATAAGTTTAATGATACCAAAGAGAGTAATTTACTGTATGAAACTCATGAGAGGTAAGGCTGACAGAGATACTCACCACGGAAGAGACATTGGTGCTGAGGATGGTGTCATTATATTGAGTGGCACCCGATAGATGTATAGGGACATATCGGGAGCACCTGGATTTGAGAGCGACTAGGAATGTTATAAGGTCTGACTGATTGCCTAAATGAAGCACAAAAGCGCATAATAAAAGAAAATGTTCTTTTATGGGTGGTGAAGGTGAATAAGGACATAGAGTGCTGAAAGGTGAAGGAATATGTGAAAGCACAGGAACTCGATCATAGACTGTGATCTGAAGCGTGATAGTGTGATGAAGGTCTATAAACACTTGAAGGTGTTACACACGCACATAGTCGAAGCCTCTGGAGAGGGGCAATGTGGAACAAGAGGAAGGACTGATTGAGATGTGAAAAGATGTGAGTTTGAGACGCAGGTGTACCAGGGAAGAGCATGATTAGATAGTGACAAAGGTGTTAATACACTATAGACAATGAAATTTAGTAGTATGAGATGGAGATACATAATACATATAGAAGAACAAGTGGACACACGAGAGAAAAGTTTGAATAGGTAGTCTTTGTAAGATATAAGAAAAGAGATGTACTGGAGTTGAGCAAGATAGATAAGAGAGAGATAAGATAATGATAGAAGAAAATGAAAGATTGAGTGATACATAGAGTATGATTAATAATTGAGTCATTGTATCAAGCTTGTGAGGATACTCTAGGTAAAATAATACTCACCCCAAAGAGTAATAAGGTATGCAAGGGTACACTATTTTGCTATCATAGGTTATATAATGTGGTTATAAGAGTATGTTAATATGTGAGAGAAGTGAGTATAGGAAGGCGAGTAGCAAGGCACAGTGCAAGACTGTCTCTCGTGAACCACCAAAAAGAAAGCATCCTGAACCTGACTCAATTATGAAGAAGATGCGGTTAAGAAGATATGCAGATTGTAATATATATGGAGCAGTAGTTATGTGTATATATATGTAATTATTTATACTACTAGTAGGCTATTCTAAATTTTAGTTATGGAGAGTAGTTTGCAGAGGTAATAATGGTGTAAGTAGAGGGGTGAGGATAGGGGTAATGTACATTCTCTAAGTGAATAGAACTAAATGATTAAAGACTTTTTGAGAAGTGAAAGATTAAGGTTAATGCAGGAATGAGAGATACTGCTACTAAAGGTGGAAGATGCGGTAAGTGAGCTTAGGTATAATTTGGTGAGGGAGTTGAGATAAATGTGTGGACAAAAGGGTGGATATATCCGGCCATATGACATAATATATCCGTAATCCATATAGTGCCGATTATACCAGCATACGATTAAAATAGTTGGTGTTGAGTTAGGCTATTGTGTACCGGATGGAAGAGGAATAAGAGGAAAACGACAGTGAGGTGACGGTGCGAGGGGGCAGAGGTTATAGTATAGATATAGAGGTGAGGTATGTATTATAAGTATTAGGAAAGAAGTATAAGATTTTTAGATATTAGTATAAAGGGTATAATGTGATTTGTATATAGGTATAATTATAGGTAAGGGGTGAGGGAATGTGAAAGGTAGGTAGAATATAGATACATATATGAGTAGTAAGGAGATATAAGGATAATGAAGATGTATACTTTTAGTAGTGGTCTGAGAAGTATAAATTATGAGGATAAAGGGGGGGATATTATGCAGAAAGTTAAGATAAGTTATTATGTTATTTGAAAAATATATATGTATATATTTGTACCTCAGCTCGAGTATATGTGTATATGGGTGGTGAAACGTGGGGGTTGTGAATTATATGGTACCAGAGTATCCAGGTAAAAGATAAGTTGGAAGTATGAGATATGAGGGGTATGAAGAGTCGTGATTTTAATGTGGGTATATGATATATAGTTAGGCTAGATGGTAGAGAGGTATAATTAGGAATAGTAGGTGTATATGTGAGGTTAGATGAGATGTGATTATGTGGTATAAGGTAAATGGTTGGTATGGGAAAGAGCGTATGAAGTAAAGGGAATGTTAAGTATGGTATTGGGCATATCTAGTTAGAGTGAAATGGAGGAAACAGAGAGTGGTATAGAGTAGAGTTTGGGTAAGGCTCGAGATAGGGGATAGGAAGAGAGATGATAAATGGTGATAGAGAACCATTAAGAGGAGGTGTGAATTGAGGTGAAATAAAGGATAGATGACTTAGGTATAGAGATAGGGAGGATGAGGGTAGGAAGAGGGTATATAGTATAGGAGTATATTTGGCGAGTAAGTATTAGTATAGTATATGTGGAGGCGTGGTGAGGTATTGCTATGTATATATATTAAATATATATATATAATATATATATTATATATATATATATACATATATAAGTATTACTGTCTTTAACATTAATACTGTGAATGATGAGAGGCTGTAACAGTACCACTATAACCCCGCTCAAGCGGGAAATAAAGGGTGATGTATAGGTGTAAAATAAATATTAAAATTTAAAATAATATTAATAATAATATTATATATATAAATATAATTATATATAATTATTATATATATATATAGATATATATATATAATATATATTATATATATTAATAATTAATTAATATATATTATATATATATATATATTAATATATATATATATATATATATATATATTAATATATTATATATTAATAATTAATTTAGTAGAGTATGTATACCGTGAATATTTTACGTCGCCGGAAATTATATGACATTTTTTATACGTTATATCCTAAGTTATCTAGCGCGGTATTTTTTCAATATAATATATACGGCTAGGATAACTTAGTATATATAAATATGCCCATCTCTTATTAATACAATTAAATATAATTAGTGTTAGCTCCTTGTGTATATTCATAATAAACAGGTATGTTTTAACCATATCTTACAGTATATTATTAGAATAATATAGGGTTTACTCAAATATCTCATAATATAGGATAATAAGATACTCATTTTAATTTCTAATTTATATAATTACCATAATTATATTATATATATATATATATATATATATTATATATAATATATTATTATATATTAATATATATATATATATTATATATATATTAATTAATAAATATTTATATATATATATTAATAATATATATATATACATATAATATATATATATATATATATTAATATATAATATATTTATATATTTTATAATTAATAATATAATTATATATAATATAATATATATATATATATATATATAATTAATATATATATATATTATAATATTATATATTATAATATTATATAATATATTATATATATATATATATATTTAAATATTTATAATATTCTCTCGATTAAAATTTAATTTCAGTGATTTAAAAAAAATTTTAATGATAAGTCAATCTCAGTCAAAATAAAGAGAAATATATATATTAAAAGATATTTATTAAATAAAAAACAATAAAAAATAATTTACACGATAATGAATAAAAAGTGAAAATTTAATCGTAAAGATAATTATATATATTATATATTATAATTATTAATATATATATATATATATATTAATATATTATACTTATATATATATATATATATATTTATATATATTTATATATTAATATATATAATATATAATAAATATATATTAATATATATATTAATTATATATATATACTTTATATTTAATTCTAGAATTTATCACACCTATTCATTATGGGAAAGTCATAGGTAAAGGTCAGGGGGAAAGTCTAGAGAATAAAAAAAATAGTTATGGTCAGGGAATCAGGGAAACTTATCTTTAATAAGTAATGTATAGCTGAATAATAGGGAAATTTTAAATTTCAAAACATATGACGAATGATCCATGGAAAAGGCATATTTT
>JABUQX010128897.1:0-32500 GCA_015478945.1 Trachelipus rathkii | reverse complement strand
GTGCGGACTTGCGTTAGCGGAGGTTTGATGGTCTGAGTAAGTGGGGAGGAGCGCTAGCGGACTACGTTTTTTCGAGGTGCGGAGGTGCGCTTAGCGGACTACCCCTAAATGAGCGGGGGGCCCACCTCTGATATATTATTATGATATATATATATATATATATATATATATATATAATAATATACCTATATATATATATATATATTATAAATATATATATTAATATATATATAATATATATTAATATATGTATATATTGTATATATATTATATATTATATATATATATATATATATATATATATATATATATATATAAATATTATATATTTTAATATATATATTATATATATATATCATAATATATAATATTATATATATATAATATTATATATATATATATTACTATATTATAATATATTATATAATATATATATATATATTTTAGAAAAGAGAAGTAGCCACTGCAAGCTTTTTCCCTCTCTTCTTCTCCATCTTCCTGGTCCTGGTTGGGCTGTGAGTATTAGCATGCGAAATTTTATAAGGTCCTGCCATTCGCGTCAGGACGCAATAGCGCACAAAAAACCTGAATAGCGACTCCCCCACCTCACTGTCAGCACGGAACACTGGATCCAAAATTGAAACTTTTTGATTCTGCAGCTTCCAGAAAAACAAGATTATTTAAAATAATTCTTGGATTGATACAGATAGTTAAATGACAAGGGGTATTTCCTTTTATTTTCTATTCGTTTATGTTGGTCGACTTTCTTTAAAATTGACGTTAAACAATTTAAAATTTAAAATTAAATTAACAGTTGAGTTGAGCCGGGCCGACCGGATTTGCGCACGACCTTCACCCGGCAATCAGAGTACGCGCACCCACGCACCCACCCGCACCACACCAGAAGTTCATTTTTGTGAGCGCTCACCGGCATCTATATGTTTTCAAAGGCGTACCGCGCTTCCGCACGGACCCCTTAATTTATAAAATCACACCTCGCCGGGACATGGAAGTTTGGGTTTCGGACGCAGGCACCGCACCTAGTTGTGTCATCCAATGATGATTGATCTTCAATCATCTTGGTTTCAACTACATTCAACTTTTCAGCTAATTTCAAAATGTCCAACGGGTCGTTTAACTTCCAATCTTACTTAACAAACTAGATTTTATTATTAAAACATTGATCTGCTTATGTCTATGTTTTTTTTATTATACTCTCTACTTTTATTTCCATATTGCCAAAATCGTCCGTTTTTCTTTCAATTTGATAAAAAAAAGAAAAATACTATAAAGCCTGTAATCAGCAAAGTAAATACTGCAAAACTTTTATAGATTCTTATGTTTTTTGTTGAGTTCCTTTTGCTAAATTAAAAAAGATTGAAATTCTATGTTAATCGGGTTTTATGCACATTTGCCAGTTAAACTTTGCCATTCTTAATCATGCTTATTAATCATATTGCAGGAACAGTTCTTAACGTTTAAGTTTACCGTTTGTAACATTGCAATTTTTTAAAAATCAGTTTAAAATGCAGCTTATTTGTACTTTTGAAAAATGAAAAGTACTACAGTCAATAGTGTAGGATATAATTCTTTTTTCTGTGATCTTTGTTGTCCACATAATCACATAGGATTATACCATGATTATCTCCTTCAGTTAAATACTCCTAAACTGGGTTAGAAGTCATGAACCATTAATATTGCTTTTCTGTAAATAGTAATTTCTTGGGTGAATATTCAATTACAAAAATAGGGGTGCACCAGATATTCGCCGGCTGAACAGATAGTGAATCTTATATATTATCTTGGGATTTTGTCACAGGTAAATTCGGTGTCTGTAACTCATAAGTATAAATTTATAATATATTGTAAAATAATTAATTATATATAACATCTTTAAGGCATTTATTATTTCCTTAAGTTATTATCAGAGTTTTGTGTTTGTGAGAATAGTTTTTCTGTTTTTAGAGGGAGGTTCTAGAATTACTGCAAGTCTCTATTTATTGGAAAGGCATTCATTTAATATTTAAAAATACCAACACTTTCTGTATTTAATATAATACATTTTATTTACACGTTAAAAAGTTAATGTATATTTATTACTTTTTTTTTTTATTGCTATGAACAGAAGTGTATATTTTCACCTATGTTGAGAAAAAACATATTGATATATTACAGTATGACCAACTTTTTTTTCAAGAAAAATATAATACATTGTTATACTAGTATTAGCTAAATGATTTGAAAATTAAGAATTGCTGACCTCCCTCAACAGAAATTAAGAAAGTATGAAAAAGATTGAAAGTTCTTACCCTTTCCTTACTGTATTTTCAATTCTTATCTTGAGCGGTTTTTTTTTGTTAAAAACGTATCCATTTCTCTTTTTCTCAGAATTAAACAACCATTTTTTTAACTCTACGAAAGTTTTTGTCTAAAGCAAATAGGCACCAAATCAAAAATACTTTTCCTTCGAATTTTTATTAATAAGCAAAATTTATTTTTTTTGTTCTAAAAAGTATAAAATATAAAGGGAAACAGAGAGCTTCAGAATGCGATCCCCCTTACACTGTATCCAATTTTATCTGACTGTTGTGTTGATAATGCAACGGCAGGACGTTGAGAGTACTAGATACTTCCTTTCTAGAGGCTTGATGTTTTTTTTTGTTAAACTTGTCAAAATTGCTAATTGTTAGTACAATAGGATTTCATCAGTAAATTATGCGATGATGTTAAGATACGTTTGAAAAAATAGATTTGGAAGCCACATAGGCCTATCAAGAGCTGTCCCAGTCAAAAGTACATGTGGTTTGCTATCTCGCTTTCAATATTTGTTCTGTCTTCGTATGATGGCAGTAATTAATCTGACTTATAATAATACCTGCTCATGCTATTTATTGAAGCTAAAAGCTAACATGCACAAATAAAGTTGCACCATATATCAAATGGATTGCCAAAAAACAAACCACCCTAAAATCCAAGGAATCCAAAACAAACACCTAGGTACTAGGTCTGACGATTTAGGGAAGTCATAATATATTCGGCACATCCATCACATGGCCAATAAAGCTGAGTGAGGTCCCGTCGCGACCCGTGAAGCCCTAGGATGGATTTTTCTACTGCCAACGAGTTCCACTATGGATAATAAAGGGGCGGGTAGGCTGGGCTTCTTTTAATTGTGTCGTAATTCTATCCACGTACATTATCTCATTTCCGGCTGCAGTCAAAGTACCTTACCCCCAGTCTTTGGGAGAAAAGGTAGATGGATGTACTATATATTATATTATTATTAATAATATATATAATATATAATATATATTATATATATATATATATATAATATATAGATATATATAGTATAATATATATATATATTATATATCACAGTATATTAATATTATATATATATATATATATATATTTAATATATATATTATATAATATATATATATTAATATATATATAATATATATATATTATATTTATATATAATATAATATATATATAATATAATATTTATATATATATATAATATACGGATATATATATTATATATTATATATATATAATATAATATATATATTATTATTAATATATAGTATTTATATATATATATATATATAATATATATATATATATATAATATATTATATATATAATATATATATATATATATTGTATTAGATTAATCCCAAATGAGCAGTGTGTCTATAAAGCACTTGAAAATATTGATTTTCGGACAGACGTCGGTGATTGGTTGGTGGAAGAAGACGAAGAATGTGGGAAAGTTTGGAAGTCATTGATGGGTTAAGCGTTCTCTCAGATTTATGAGAAAATTAATTTTTGGCTTGCTAGTTGTATATTACTAATCTATCTCACTGTTGAGATTAGGTAGATAGACAGCTTTGATAGACAGATTAGAGACCTGGTAGATAGGTAAGATAGATTAGATAGATAGATAGATAAATAGATAGATAGATACTTATAGGTAGATGATTGATAGATAGATAGATAGATAGATAGATAGATAGAGAGATGCATTTGTGGATGGATAGAAATACATTGAGAGATGGCTTTAGATGGAGGTGGATAGATAGATAGATAGATTACTTTTGAATATAAATTTATAATATATATTATATATATTTTATATATATACATATATATTATATATATTATATATATATATATATAATACTTATCCGATATAAATAGGCGTACGTCTGTCGACTCTACTGATGATATCATATATCTTTATGAGTGGTTGTCTAACTTCAAATTTATATTAGGCCAGCTTCATTTTATTTCATTAGTACCTTGCATTTTTAGGTAGGGCCTGGGTCCACTTGTTGTTCAAATTTATTTTAAATTATTTTTTGTTTGTGAGACTGGTAAATTGCTTTGTTCATTTTTTATAGTTACTTTTTTTTGGTTTAATTAAAGGATTCGTAAATCATAATTCCAAATATCCAACCTGAATCAATTCTAATTACATCCACTCATCTTATGGTTGGGGTAAATCATTCAAACATTCTTGGAATATTTTCTTTTCTTTCAGAGGAGTCTTCGACGGTGCTTTGCATTGGCATAGAATATAAATGCTTTGCTTTGCGAGTTCAAAAGTAATGAATTTTGAGAAATTAAGGCTTACGTTTTATATTTGTACATATGGGGATAACTGTTTTCACATCACTCTGCATATCTCAGTAGGAAATATGTGAGGTTAGACTACATAATGTTGGCACAAATAGGTTGAAAGTTAGATCTATTGCTTGTGGTGGCTGGAAAGTTCGATGTGTGCAAAAAAATTACCCCAACTCTTGCATTTAACAACTGATGTATGTGTGGATGATTTGTAAGATTCCGATATTAGCGGAAAAACTGACTCCAGCTCTGATTAATATTGCTTAGTATTATAAGCAGAACATTTTCTTAACTTTACTAATTTACGGATTTATAAGAGATGAACGATTTTAATATTGAGTAAGAAAGTCGAAGTGAGAAAAGTGAGAAATTTTAGAAAAGAAATAAACCTTAAATTTGAGACAGAATTGTTAAGTTATTAATAATTAATAAAGGAATACCGGCAGTTATTTAACGTAATTTGAGAATTTTAAGTTATTAATTACATAAAGAAATACCAGTTTATTTACCTATGAGTTGACTGAGCAACGGTTAAAATAAGGCGCCAAAAATAATATGAAAGAGTTATGATATTTTGAAAATTATGCTAAATAGACAAGCCCGCTTCAGTTACTAGTCCACGAACCTATTGTAGCAAGACAAAGACTTTCCCAAGCTGTGGAAGTTCGTGCTTTCAGTAAAAACAGTTTTGTGTAAAATTATATATAATCCGCCTGGTAAAAACCTACTCTTTGAAAGAACTAACTATCCCGGGTTCTTGTCTAACATTTAAGGAATTAAATGATAAAGTAATTAGGAAGATTCAAAAAGAAATATTCCTAAGATAATTTGTGCCAAGAAATTATAATCCTAGACATTCAATAATTATATAATATATATAATATTATATATATATATATATTATATATATTATAATATATTATATGATATATATATATATATAATTAATATATTTATTATATATGATATATATATATATATATATATTTATATAAATATATATTAAATATATATATATATATATATATATATATTATATATATATATATATATATATATATATATAGTTATATTTATATTATAATATATATAGTATATATATATATTATATATATATTAATATAATATTAGGGATGTGCCGAATAGTGAAAAAGCCGAATACCGGAATACGAATATTGGCTAAACGTATTCGGCCATCCGAATATTTCGGCGAATACATCACTTCGCATATTCCGGACGAATAATTATTTCCAAAGTTCGGGTCATCATATTAGGGAAAAAATAAAGAAAACTTACACTGGTCAACAAAAAAAGTAAATTTTTCTTGGATGGACTTTGTAGCAGATATATAGTAAATCGGAGTGCTGTTCCCATTATTTCTCGGATTTGCTGTATCACATCCCGTTTTTTCGTGCAATCATGAATCCCTATTTTTGCATATTTCCCTAGGAACTGACCAAAATTCATTTTGTGAGCCACTACGTAGCTTGATATAGACGTTACCATTCCGCCTTATATCTACAGTAAGCAGCAAGTTTACTTGCGGTTGATATATCGGGAAGCTGGTGGTACTCTTAGTACGTCTACATGTATGTGCAATGACGCTGGTGACTGTCTTCATCCATCGAAATTTACGTTCGGATGGTCCTTTCATTGCTCACCCAGGGTTGAACTGAACGATCTTGTATGGAGTTGTATTTGCCGAAGTTGTCCTGAGCTGTTGACTTCAAGGTTGCATGAAAAATGACTACTGGACCATGGCACAAGAGTAAAATTTTATCGTAACAGAGAAGCAGAGCTGCGGAGGCTCTTCCAGTCAGATGGTAACCTTGTGTATTGCAGTGAAGTTGCAGGCCTACTACTCGCTATGGGACTCCCAGCATACGATGCAGGTGAATGGCGACTGTTTATTGACACTTCCAAGAGCAGTTAAAGTGTGTGTTGTTACACAACGGCAAAAGGTATGCTTCGGTTCCAGTTAGGTATCTCGGTAACGGTATGAAGAGTAGTATGCAAAAAATTCAAGCAGTTTGTAGGAGTTCTACAATATACAGGTACATGATGGTTAAGATGCCGCGACCTCCTAAAATGGTAACATTGCTCGGTCAGCAAGGAGGTTTCACAAAATATCCTGCTTCCTTGCTAATTGGTGGGCAGCCGGCGGGCAAAAGGTTCACTGGAACCAAAAAGAGAATGGGCCACGATGGGGGAAAACCTTGATTGCCAGGTGACAGGACAACCATGAACCACTTGTTACAGAGAGGAAAACATCATCTTACCTTCACTACACATAAAACATTGGTTTGATAGAAACAATTTTATTGAAGGCTATGGACCATTTGATGTGAAATGCTTTCCGCTATATATTTGCTCAAACGTTTTCCTGAGTCTGAGTGACGAGAAGAAAAAAGCTGGGATATTTGATGGCCCAACAAATACGGACACTCCTTCCGTGATGGCCATGCCTTTGCTACAACAATGACTGTGTTAGAGGCAGAGCGTGGAATGCTTTTTTAGAGTAGCACAGAATTTTCTGGGGAACAGGAAAGCCGAGAAAAACTAACATTGTCCAGGAACTGCTAGACAGTTTTCATTCTCTCATGGATGTAGAATGAGTATAAAGTTGCACAACTTACATCTCACCTAAGATAATTTCCGGATAACCTAAGGGCGAATGTTAGTGAATGAGCAGGGTGAACGCTTCCATCACGATCTAAAGTGCATGGAAGGGACGTTTACCAGGCGCAAGTGGATATCAACATGACTGGCCGAGTATTGTTGGGCTTGATGCAGGATATTCCAGACGCTATGCCCAGTAGATCGTCTAAGAAGAGAAAGTTACTACCATGGTAGGTATGTTACATTAACTAAACCCATTGCTTTTATTACATTCATTGTTGTCCCATATTACTCTATATTCATAGTTGTTGTTATATGGTTTAACTGTATCTAGTCAAAGACATGTATCATATCATCGCGATTTGTTTCTCTCCCTTCATATCAATATATATATATATATATATACATATCATAATATATATATAAATATATATATATATATTATATATATATATATTATAGATATATATAAATATTTACTATATAGTTATATATATATATATAATATATATTATAATATATTATAATATATATATAGATGAGGTATAACTAAATACGGTATATATATTATCCAATATATTATATAATATATATTATATATATATAATAGTGTATATATATATATATGATATATAAATAATTATATATATAATATATATATATATATATATTTTATATATATAAAATAAATTATATATATCCCAATAATTGTGATAGACCTCTTGAAAAAAACTTTAAAAATTCATAAAATTTAAACAATTCTGTGTTACACACAATATCTCACAAATGCGATGTGATATGCATAAACCGATTACATTTTTGGAATTCAATCAGCACATCAATAATCAATTCCGAAACCCCGTCCAAGAAATTTCAAGTTTACCAGTGTTATATACAAAAGTAATAAAACAAAAAGTAAAAAACTATTTCTTACCTATAGCAAAGGCATGCAGCAAGGTTAAAAATATTAAATTGAAAATTGAAAAGTTTCGTAGTTAATGATATTAAACTAAACTTCATTTAAAAATAAGCTCTAAGGTTAAAATGACAAAACATTATAGCAGTTCTCCATTTCAGGGGATAACCTATTTCTTGTGCTTCATAAATATTTTCTCCTGTTCTAAATATTCTTTCACTTTCGACTGCTGACGGTGGAGCTGAAAGGTATTTTTTTGCTAGTTTTTTTCAAATTTAGTAATAAAACTATTTCTAGTGTTTTTCCACCAATTGAAGGAATATCCATTGTCTTCACTGGTCAAAAGTAGGCAAACTTATATTATTGTTTTTCTTGATTTATTCAGTATGTAGCCTATTTACTTTTATGACAATAATGCACATCGTCAGAAGAAATAGGATTTCTTTTTCACCTGCAATCTTTCTTTCCTGTATGACGATTTCTGATGCCACAATTTCTTTTAAAACAATTCCTGAGTCAGAAAGTGAAAATGGAAACCGGTCCAGCTCACTTCCCAACTACGGTGAAATCATCGCAGGAGAGAGTCAGGAGCTAAATTTTCATGCATTATTTTTCCATGCCTCAACGACCATATTTTTTTCTGATTCATCTGATTCAGGTTGAAAAATTAGCTTGAATCGCAGATCTAAGAAAGTAGCTACACACAAAGATTTTCACATAGAAACTTTAGAAAGTCTTTTTTCTACTGATTTCTAAGCTTCAACGAGTGTAATTATTCCACTGAAGTTTTTGCTTTTAATTGCCTTTTTAAAAATAGATTTATTGCTAAAATGGAGGGATCACTTGGGCGACTGTATTTGCACATTAATGTTGTTTTATTTGATGTCGTATCACTGTCAAGTAAATAAAATAATTTTGCCACTGAAAAGCAGTCAATCAGTCAACTTTTTCTGATTGCATTCAGCAGAGTATATGGATAGGGAACTTTTTGTTCAAACCAATTTGTAAAAGCATATCAGTAAGTTCTGTTCCAGCGGTAGAAACGTCTTGGAATTGAATTATGCGTTTGACATTCGACATGATCTGTAAGTTTGTAAGCTTTTGCAGCTGCCGTTGTAATTGGTGAAAATAAGAGGTATGCTTCTGCAAGGTAAAATTAAAATATCTTTTAACAGACTTACTGACCTGAATATTGACATCGTGAATGCATAAGTTGCAAACATGTTGAATAAAAAACATAGAAATTGATAGCAAGCCACCCTCCCTTTATACCAGCTACCATGCTTGGTCCATTATCCCGTATCACTAACTGAATTCTATTTTTTAGAATATTGAAAAATATCAAAGGCCCTTATAGGATCTAACACAAATGTCAAAGATTTTCGCCATATTGGCTACAAGATTTGCTATATATTTTTTTTAAAAACATAAATTTCTAAAAATTTCAATTTTAAATTTGTGAGATAACTTTCCCTTATGTTGACGGTGTAATTTATTGATTATCAAGCTTAATATTTCCGGCCCGTATTTAGTTCGGCAAAAAGCCCGAATACCGAAATTCGGTTATTTTTGCCGAATAGGCCGAATTTACCGAATCCTTACCGATATTCGGCACATCGTCGCGGTCGTTTAGGTGATATATATATATATTATATATATTTATATATAATATATTATATATATATTATATATATATATATTAGTGTGTATATAGTGAGTATAATATATATAATATATAAATATATATATATATATTATATATATATATATACTATATAACTATAATATATATATAATATATATATATATATTATTTTATATATAATATATAAGTGAGTATGAGTAGATAATATATATATATTATCAATTATATATATATATATATATATATATATATATATAATATATATCTATATATAGTGATATATATATAGTATCTATATATATATATATATATATAATTAATATATTAATCTATAGTTAGGGTACAATATAGTATATATATAGTATAATTACTATATTATAATATATATAGTGATCGCGACAAGATATATATAAACTATTCCTTCCTCCTCCTCCAAGATTGAGGGTGAGATGCGATCGCAGTTCATCGGAAACAGAAGAAGTTAAGTAGAAGAATATTGACGCAAGTCGAAAAGAAAGCTCCCGGCGGAGGATTAATTTCTCTCTTTTGTACCTTGTGAGTGAACATCGCGCAGTCAGAAAAAATCCACCCTAGGGAGGTTCCACCCCCTACCTGTTGGAATTTTCTCAAACGTGGGGTTCATCCCTGGGCCAGGGACACAACCATAACCCCCTAACAAAACCACGTCATTCACTCCTATTATGCATCTTTCTTTATTCGCTTTCGGTCAAACTCCACCATATCCTCTCCTTCAGTATTCCGTTTACTTTACTCAATCTACGTTTTTCTTCGATCTCCCAGCACGTCGGTTTTCAACACACTCACCACTAACATCCGCTTAACCAACGCGGGCTATCATCCATCGTTTCACTGTAACCAAACCATCTCAGGGGCGTGTTAGGTGTGAGAAGAATTGATAAATTGAGGAATGAACATATTAGAGAGTTGTGTGATGTGAACGAAATGTGTAAATGAGACTGGTTTGGTTACATTGAATGAATAATACACATGTACCTTAGATCCATATACCCACTTCATTTATTTTCTATATTCACCTTACTATTACATTACCTCACGGTAACAAACATTACTTCTTATGCAAAACCCTAGCGCACTCAAGACTTAGCCTCTTCTTACATCACCAAGGAATTTAATATTCAACCAAGCCACCCTCCTACCATCACAACTTTCCTACCTACACTCTACATCATCCTTTCCCTTTTCATACAACACATATCCTAAATATTTAAACTCGGACAGTTGTTCCAGTTGGCTCAACCATGTAAGCATAAACTTCACAGCGCGGACTCCCCCCTCACTCACTACCATAGCATTACTCTTATCAACATTGTACTTTCAAACCCTCCTTTGTTACACGGCCCTGGCAAACCCCCTGCTACCAATTCTTCTCAAACTCTCTTCATTATATCGCCCCACATAGCCAAATCATCCGACGATATAATAAGTAAGGGCACCTTCCTCAATAATAACTAATTCAATAATTTAATAATAATAATAAATAATAATAATAATATAACTAATAATAATATAATAATAATAGATAATCAATAATAAAATAATAAATAATAATAAATAATAATAATAATAATTAATACCCATTTATTTCTTAGAATTTTAAATAAAACGTTTGTAGAAAAAGGCAAATTTCATTTTTATGATAATTTTCTTGAAATTTATTCAACACCAATGTTCAAATTCTTTAATTACCAGAAATTTACTAATAATGTAATTAATAGTTTATTTTCACCATTATGCGAAGTGACTCAAAGTTTATGTCGAACTGGACCGGAAAAAAATTTAGGCCGGAGCCAGAGGCAAAAAAGGATTTTGGGTTTAGGACAAAAGTCGGTCCTGATCGTTTTTTTTTTTTTTTTTCTATTTGTTATTTTATTTTTTGCTATAAAAAAGATTTTCAGAGCACAGGCAGTTTTAAAAGTGTGGAGCCGGAATCGGAGCCGAAAAATTTTATAACGATGGATCTGTAGCAAAATTGCAGCGTTAAAAAAAAAAAAAAAATATATTGGCTCCCACCAATTCTTGTGATTTCTATCTATGGAAAATTCATAAATCCCAATAATTATTGGGTACTTACACGTGCATCTCTTCTTTTTCGATCTTGCCCAGTGTGTATTATTATTAATTATTATATAATTATTTATTATTATTTATTTTATTATTATTAATTATTATTATTAATTATATTATTATTATTATATATTATTCTATTATTGATTATTTTATTATTATTATTATTATAACAATTTTATATTCGAAATCTTCTTATTTTTATTTGAAAATACTTCTTTTCCAATTATATTATATATATTATTTTTATTGCATAGCAAGAAATAACATAGGAATCTTATTAACAATGGATTACAGAATGTTACTATTTCTAATTGACTTATTTATTCAATTATTATCATATTAGTTTATAGTATTATTATTTATTATTATTATATGATTATTTTATTATTAATTATTATTTTATTATTATTATTAATTATTTAATTATTATTATTATTATATAAAAGACTGTCTTCCAAAACGAGGCTACAAGCAAACCTCCAAGCTTCATCAAAATTCCAAGTACAGGTTCAATTGGGATACCTGGGATTGAAGCTAGTTAATACTCAAAGGTAAGTTGTTTATATATATATATATATATATATATATATATATATATATATAATATATATACTATATATATATAATTATATATTATATATATTATATTATTATATATATATATATATAATATTATATATATATATATATATATATAACATATATATTTATATATATATACTTAATATATATATATATATATAATTATAGATATATATATATATGCCCCATTGGTTCCCCAGAACTGGGGGGTGCGGTTGCGCAAACGATGAAAACCAGAATAGAAAAGATATTATAAGTCCAATGACGAGAGTCGGAAGAAACTCTCTCTCTCCACAATCTTCACTCAATACTCTAAATGCCTAGAATCGTCAACGACCAAAAAATCCGCCCTGAACGGCTTCACACACCGTGCAGGCCACCAACTGTAGCATCACTTATTGTTTATTGTTTAGGTCATCCCCGTTGTGGTAGGCCGGACATCCATGGCCCCTCAAAAAAAACTCCACTTGATTTCCTATTTATGCACCATTCTTCATATTGTTCTGAAATTTTCACATTTTTATTTTCTTACACTTGACCCGACTCAATCCACTTTTTTGTTTAGTCTCTCAGCTGGTCGCTTTACCCAACACGCCACACACACACACCACTGTACACCAGCTTAAACCCACCGATCTATATTATCCAACCCTCCATTCCATAGTACCAAAATCACCATATAACACCATTTTATTCTCTCCAATTCAGTCTGTTTCGTTACACCACATAGCATCCATTAGCCCTGACCTTTCCTGTTGATTTTTTTTATATACCAGATTACCACTTTACACGGGGGCTGAAAACGCCCTTTTCAAGGAGGGATGCAAAAAATAACAAATTACAGGAAACACACCCACCCAAAGCCATTAACGTAAAATATCCTCAGGTGAGCTCAGAGGTGGTCTTTAATTAAAAGAGAGGAAGATTAAATACAGGTTGAAAAAAGAACGAGGCAAGAGTCTCCACAGGAAAAAGAAGTTGGCTAGAAAGAAAGGAAGGACACCACCAACGAAACGGAGGTCTGGGGTTTACATGTCACGTTCAAATATTTATTGCGGAGAGCAGGCCCCCTTGTACCTACGTGGCGACCGCGATGGGAGGTGGGACTTCTGCGAGCCGCACTTCTCCTAGCATCTGCCGTTGTAGTACCTATAGGAAAAGAAGAAGTGCGCCAACGTCAGTCGCAGATAAGGAGGAGTCAAGAGAGTTTTGAAATTAAGGAAACAGTTATTAGTCTCTTAGCTTTAGACTCAACTCAATCCAATAGAAGGGTGGGGAAGGCTGATCCCCCGCCCCCCAGATTTGAGAACAGTATCCAAGCAACGGCTAATAAGGCCTATATATAAACTGGAGTAAGGGAAAAAAAAATTCACGGCACCCTGAAACAGAAACTCCCAGCTTCTTTGAGGTCACCTGTAGCAACCCGTTTGTAATATCGGAGTTGGTTTCCAAGATTAACTTTTTTGCTTATGTTCAGACCAAGGATGTTTATTTTTGTTAACAGGGGGAGAGGACTTAGCAGCGTCGAAGGAAATAGGGAAGTTAGGGTGTGCTTTTTGAGAGGAAGATGAAGTTGCGTTTCTCAAAGAGTTGTGAATTTCACAGGTTTAGGTGGCTCCACCGGGAAATCCCATCCAGGTCGGCAAAAAATAAAATCCGGCAAAGTGAAGGACGAAGAGGCCAACATCTTCAGATGTAAAAGAGGAAGCAGATTTTAAATGAGTGGAAGAATGGAGGGAGTTGAGTCATCGCCATAAGAATGAACAGAGTTAGATTTAGAAGTACAGCTGAGGAGATCGGTGATGAAAAAGTAAGAATAAAGTTCAGAGATTAAAGCAGAAACCTTCCGCGTACACCAAAAATAACAGAGAAAAATGTGGAAGAAGTCGCTCCATACAACGGAGGCCTGTTAACGAGGCATCAAGAGAGAAAACCTGACCAGAGTAAGGGCAAAGAGAAGGACGGAAACCCAAAGGAAGGGGCTTAGAGAGTAGTATCGGATGCCAGACTCGGTGGACTGCTTTTGATATGCCGAGCGCCACGATTCAGTACTCCGGCGCGGCACCAAGGCACGCGGAAGATCATTAAACTCATTTAGATAGGAGAGATGTTACCAGTTTGACCCCTAGCGTCGGAAACCATTACTGAAATGATCTGAAAGAGGGAATTGAGACTCCAGATGATCAGGAACATTAGAGTTAAGAACAGTTTCAAAGATTTTAGATAGAATACAAAGTGCAGAGCTATCTTAAGGCAGATAGTTTAGAAAGGATCAGAGCGGCTGGACTTTTCGGGGATTGGCTTGGGCATAGCTCGCTCTCCAGCATTGAGGAAATGTAATTA
Organism: Trachelipus rathkii; assembly: GCA_015478945.1. Taxonomy (NCBI): domain Eukaryota; kingdom Metazoa; phylum Arthropoda; class Malacostraca; order Isopoda; family Trachelipodidae; genus Trachelipus; species Trachelipus rathkii. The sequence goes on along the minus strand of JABUQX010128897.1, from coordinate 17,648 downwards.
GTATTAAAAGGCTTAGAGAGTAAAGCTTGACGAGACAAGGCTCCAGTTCTAAGAAGCGCTTTTCCGCGATACCTTCGGGCGACATGCTTCATCCAGGCTACATATCCTTCCTGACGTTCATAGAACACAGGATCCCATGCACACGATCATGTGTTAATCACCGGGAAGGACGTACGGGAACATCTGAGAGGAGAAGAGTAGGAGGATGTATGCCGAAATCGTCCAGGTTAGAATTAGATGAAAAAAGGAAGGCCTGTAGAGAATTAGCTTTTTCAGTAGAGAGTTGCTACAGATCTGTCAGAATCGAATTAAGAAGAGGGAAGGGCCAGATTAAAAGTTTATTAGAGATGTTTTTGGCAAAGAGGCCAGAATTATTTTTCAGTACGGCTGAGCAAAAGATAAGAGTTATCGCACTTTCTTTTTAGTAGAAAGTGGCGCTTAGTCTAAATTATTCTAATGATGGCAAAAATGTCGCGGTAGATGAAAGCTCTAGGGGTGGGATTTTTGCTGCGACGGTCTCGCACTTGAAGGTAATTAGAGGGGCCATTAAGGCTGATATGAAAGGGAGCGGAGGGCAGGAGGTCCTCTTCTTCTGTCTACTAGGTCATGTATTACTTAAGCTAATTTGTTTTCGGTGCATGTTTTTGCCGCACCCCACCCCCAGTCGTGGGGAGACCGAGGGGAGGGAGATGGGTGGCTAGCGTGTTCCATTAGGTCGAAATTAAAATGTATTTTGAACCTTTTTACATGTAAGAATAAAAATTGAATATTTATTAAGGAACAAGTAATTTATTTTTAACGCGAAGCACCTTATTATACAACCATGTTTTAAATTTCTGTGTACGCAAAATTGTAATATCCAGTACTCTTTGAACATATTGCCGAATGCCAGAAACAACTTTGGAATACTTCAGTTCTATACTTTAATTTTATTTTATTATTTCAGCTGAAAAAGATCTTTTGATTCAGAACCCTTGGAAATGAATCCCGAAAACAGAGAGAAGAGAAAAAAACGTTCAACGTCAGAAAGAAATTGCAGCTAACAAAGAGCAGCAAGATAGTGCGACCTATGATAGAAACTCGGAACTCGAAATCTTTGGAATAAACAATTGTACTTACACGACAGGTTTTGTCTGAAGCTTTATTTGGAAAACGACACAATTTTAATTGAAACCTTTTGGAAAGCCTATTGGCTATTCCGTCTATGATTCGAGTCTCGGAAGGCGCTAAAGGTTTTTCCTTTTTCATTATGTTAATGTGTTTTACCAGGATAATATTTTAGAAGGCTATTCACCTCACATTAATAATTATTACCAATTTCTGAGGTTTTATTAGATCTTTTTAAAAACATGAAGCGCATTCAAAGCAAATAATCTGGGTATTCTCGCACGAAGCAGGATGCTTTTTTTAACAGTGATAGATGTTCATATGAAAAACATTCCTATACTGCATTAAACTATGTGTACATTCCTTATTCGGACTGTAAACACCGGCTTGGGGCACTTGCTTGTCTTTACATATATAAACGCATGTTTGCAATACGCATGTTTGGTGTTCTTCGCACATACTTTTTAATATTTTCAACAGTGTTATATACATTGCAATTTGCTTCGAGATCGTTTAATTGATCATGTATCATTGAAGGTAAATTAAATTAGCAACTTTTGTCCTGGAAAGATAAAATAACACTTCAATCCCATGTATTATTATATATTATTATCTGACGAGTTACGATTGCAAAGAGAAATATTTATTTTCTGTAGCTAATCCGGTAAAAATACACTTATGTTCGGAAAGACAAAACAGGAGGGAAAAATGTAGAAAAATATATAGGGGCAGATAATGTGGAGAAGCGATTGTTTGAACATATTCTTTAAATGTAATTAGTCATAATGGCTTATCTTATCATCATGACCCAAGTAACTTGTTTTTTGAGACTTCGTACACTCCAGATTAGATTATTTGGTCACTCTTTCTCATATTATTAGGTCTCTCCACGAAATGTGGAACACCCTTAACTCTGCTCTTCTTTTTTCCTCTGAATTATTGTATTCCTGTCCTAATTAAGGGTTAAGGCTCGTCGTGGCTTGGAAAAAGATGAGGGATTCAGTGTCCCTCAAGCAACTGCCTTCGTAGCTGACCAGCATGACCAAACAGAAATTAGGAACAACTTTTCGTGGCCCAAAAGTAAAGAGTCCAAAGTCGAGTGGAAAAATAAAACTGTATTTCATAAGTTGTTCTTTTTTAGTCTTTAAACTCGATCTTTCCAAAAGATAATGAAACATGGAGCCGATACCCCTACCCCAACATTATTTCGAACAGCTACTCCTTACAATGACGGGACAAGACTCTTATACCTCTGTAAGTAACAGCTGAGCGGAGAGAGACAGAAAAATTTTCCACAACCGCGGAACAAAAATTGCAGTCTTTTTGATGTTCTCCCTAACAACCCATTGATGATATGAGGCTTATTCAAGACAATTTGTTTGTTACTCGTGGAGAATGAAAGAGTTGGACAAAAAGAACATATTTACATAAATCTTTTTGGCCTAGGACGACTCTGTTTGACAGATGAATGGAACTGAGGTTCGCTGACATTTCCCGTGCGACAATTCAGCGCCCAAAACCAAAATATTATATTGAAACTGCGCACATTCAATTATTTAGGAAGTCACTTTAAAAACAATCTTTACTTCTGATATCTCAATTTGGATAACTTTTAGATTTACTCGACTTAGATGTTCCATTCAATCTTAACCAGCTTCTTGGCTGAACTGTGTTCTTATTTTGATACTTTTTTGTTGCTTATTGAAAACATTCTTGAACATACTTCCATGAACAGGACGACAGGGCCTTTTGCACCTTTTAAGATTTATGAATTTATTGGAGCATTTAAAGATGCCTCTATGTTTCTTCATAATTATTTCTTTTCCATCGCCATCTGTTCTAATTTGAAGAAAAAATTCAAATTAGACACACGCCATACCTAATGAGTTGTTGAGTCTATTACGTCTCCTAAACCTTATCCAAATTCTGGTTCTGTGATATGAATGCGTTATTCATATTTACAATGGCGAAATACGGGTGTGTGACAACCAGAAAAAATGAGTTCTTCAAAATAATTTGATCACACTATTTCTAACTCTGCTTGCATTGTTTGAATTATTGGGCAAAGATTTGAAACTTTAATAATATGGCGTCAGCTCGGTAAAAAATCTGCGGTAACTAACATCTTACAAAATAATCTCAATGATACCGATATGGTCCTCCTCGCAAACATAAAATTTGCGTATGATTTACAACTATAATCCCTATAACACTTTGGGCCTGGAAGATGCATGGACGGGAATAAAAGGTAGCTATTAAAGTTGGAAAACTAATGTGCGGCAAGAATTCTATGCTTGCTCAACCTATTGTTGATATAAAAGTTTACCAAGAATAGTTTGCTATAGCGTTTAAGACCAAAGCAACGTTCTATGTTGTCAAAGGATGAAAAAAACATGCTAGAATTATTGAAACCCGAAAGTATGTGTGACGCTTTTGAGAGTGAGAATGAAAGTTATTTTGAGTTTTCTTAAAAATCGATTAAAAGTTACAAAAAGCCCACTGGGAAATCTTGATCCAGATTAGCCAGAATGGAAACGGAAAAGTAATGTAGAGATATCTAAGAATTTCATTTGTTTATGATGGTCATTAGGAATACTTTAAGCTAAGAATTTTAATATTGCCAACTTTCTTCCCTTTAGATTTTAACAGGCAAAAAATTGTTGTAGAAGCTGCTAGCCATGATTTTACAAATTTGTAGATAAAAATGTGATAGAGATAGTAGCTCTAGACTAAAATAACAATGAGCTTCAATCTTTTGTAGTTCTTTTCAGCAAGTTTCCAAAACCTGGTTATTAAATGTAAACTAACATTAACCGTTTTAAAAAAATACTTTTCCTTTTGTCTGTGCTTGCGCATGACCCACCCCACCTTCCCTTATTGTTTTTTTATAATGTTAAATACATAGTTTCAAATTTTAGTGCCTTTCGTCATTATTAAACTGAATTTTAGTCTTTTTTATTTACATTCAATTTTTTAAAAATATTTAATTTTACAATTTGTTGAAAGGCATTATCATAACGAAGGAAACTCATATTTATTTTGTATTCCTGCTTTTGTATTTATTTGTTCGTTCTTTATTATACTTGTTGCAATAGTTTTTAATAAAGTTTTTAAACTAAGTCCTAGAGAAAGGTGACTTATATTCTATTGGATGTGCTGTATATAAAAATAGAAATTGTCAGAATTAACTTCGTTTTCGAGTATAAATCATATTTTTATCATTTTATTAATTAGGTTAATCCTCAAGAGCTTCCATATCATTAATTTTAAAAGATGATAAGATAAATCACCTTTTGTTTAACTTCTTCATTTCAATTTCCCAAAAATGTAAAAAAAAATTAATATGTTATTGTATGGAATAGGAAAAATGAAACCAACTTTCAAAAACCCAATTTGTATAAAGCTTTACACACCTAAATTTTAGTTAAATAGCTTTTAATGTCCACGTGCAATTAGCACAAACGATTCGCCAAAAGCGTTAAATAGGTCGTGTTCGATCTATATAAGCGCTTCAAACAGCATATATAGATGGAACAATATAACAATTGACCAGCCTTGTATGAAGGGAACTAAATCTTAAATTTAACATGAACATAATAATAATAATAGCATTTAGAAGAGCCAGGTTTAACTTATTGGTAATCAGATCTTTCGATTGATGAAGTAAAAATTAGATCAACACATGTGAGAATGATTTACCCAAAATGCCAAAACTTTAAGGTACTTACCCAAAAAGTTTGGCAACACATCACCTAAAAAATCGCAGTCAAGAACATCAGATATACTTAAATAAATAGCCAATGTTAAAAGAATATTTCATTTAACAACGTTAATGCATAATTTATGTGTGCAAAGAAATCTAATAAAGGTAACAAAATTCTTAAAATTAAAAAGTAATATAGAGTATTAAATCATACAAAATAGGGTAACAGGATTTAATAAATTAATCTTTTATAAGAACGCTACTCACGCAAGTGCTTATTTGATTGAGCTTTGTAACACTGGACACGCTTGTTAACCAACATCAATGGAAGTACGACGCGTGGTAAAATTCATCAATCTGAAAAGAAAACTCATTTCAATTATGATAGGTCTAAACTTTATCTGCAGTAGTCACTGCCTGCATACGTAGGAATCCATACAGATAAGGATCAATAGTCATACATTCATACAAAAAATAAAAAGCAGAGTGTAAATAACGAAAAAATCTATATATATTTTCATCATTATTTGTTATTTAAAGAAGGCAATATTCACGCAGTTTCTTTGTTTATGTAGTAAATAATTTTCATTACCACAAGCTTAAATGGTACTCATCGTTAAAGAAAAGGAAAGGTTTTGAAAATGCACACCGTAGAAAATCCGGTTAGCTTTTCTTGGGATACTATCTCACGTTGCATCACGGACAACGAAACAGTCAGCTTAAACTCTCCTCTTCGCCGTTTCCACCACCTTCCCCACTGACATGCTGGCTTCATCCGTAGTCAAATTGTTCATTAGCTCTGTGTCAGTCCTTCAAATGAGTGCTGTCAAACGATCGCAAAAGCTAAAAGCTACGACGTGAAACTTCAAACTAATGAATTTCATTCTGCCCCACCGCCAGTCACCACCAAGTTGGTAGTCCTTACACACCTTCGTGTAGATCATCACAGACTCGCTCATGAACACCCCATGATAAGTTCCCCACCCCACTTGTCGGTTCTATAATATTCCCTGGCCAATCTGCTCTAACCAGTTCCTTCGCTAAATATAAAACATAGTCTCTCTCCAGGACATCAACTAATGTACCAGTTCTAAGATTCTCTTATGTCCTTGTCGATTTGTCTACATTTGATAGCTCTGCTCTTTTCCTTTTTCTGACACGAACCTTCCAAATTTTACAAGTTGCCACATTTGGAAACTCCTTTTCGTTTAATTAATTAATCTAGTAATCAACATCCTGATGTTGTCTTCCAACCCAGAATAGCCACTGCCCAATGGCTCTGAGGTGGTATTTATGAACATTAACTTTAAAAACTAAAAAAATTATACTTTACTAATTTTAAAGTTTAAAAATAGTTTGATTAGTAAAAAAAAAAAAATTATTAATTAAAAAAAAAATAAACAAAACACCTTGACTAAAAAGATACAAATGGAAATATACCTATGTAAGATTGAATTGAAACTTACCTTTCTGCTTGGTATGTCTCTTAAGAATGGGGCGCTACAATCCTTACGGCGTCATGAATTTTACACCGCAATTGCCCGGAGTTATATAAACGGTGACAGCTCGACATGTACCGTCCCTGTCTACCATACAAAATGCAAAAGGTAATCCCGAGTCTGGTACAACAGTACAAACTACTCTTCCCAAAACGATCTGCAAAATAACTCTAACTGAAATTATATTTACGACTACCTACGTTAATAAATAACATTAATTGTACGTCCAGTAAGAAATAAAAAAGAAGGCTAAAAATAAATACTCGGTACAATGGGTGAAAATACACTTAATGTGACTTTATATTTTCAGATTTTAGTTCGTAGAAAAGCAGAACTTTTAATGTGGAAACCATCGTTGAATATGTATTTGTTAAACTCTATAAAAGGTTTTCACTGAATCTCCCACATTATGTACATATAAATGACCACATGAAAATTAACTCAACTTGGATGGTAAACCAACACGCTTCAAATATTTGAATTTTGTGTCAAAATGTAAAAGATAGTTGTGAAATTAAAATTCAAACACTAACCGGATACCCTTTTAACACAAGAAAATAAACTACTTATATTTATACACACACACACACACACACGGAAGCATATAATTACCTTATTTTCATTACTTCCTTCAGCCAATAGCTTCAAGGGTACCAAGATTGGCTTCATACCCCCAGTAAGAGATGTTCCTCCTTTTTCATATGGGCAAGACAGGTATCCTAATAACCTATTTTATGTAATAGCATAATATATATATATATATATATATATAACATATATATATATATATATATATATATATATATATATATATATATATATATACTCTTTCTATCTTTCTATATATATATATATATATATATATATAAACTACCTTTCAACGTGCTTTATCCCCTTTTCATTTTCCAGAGGGTGGCTTACAGGGGACTACAGGAAATAGAACTTTAAAGGCCGGCTATCCCAAACCAGCGCCACCAGCATGTTTTTTCGCAGTCGAGTTTTAATTCTCTCCAATAGGTAGATTATATATATATATATATATATATATATATATATATATATATATATATATATATATATATATATATACCTATATATATATATATATATATATATATATATATATATATATATATATATATATATATATATATATATATATACAAGTGGGCATCGTTACTCAAAAGTAGTTCCGTTATCGTTACTCCGTTACTCGGAAAAAGTAATTGGTTACGTTATCGTTATTCCGTTTCTTTGAAAGGAAAAATACGAAGGGCCGTTACTCCGTTACTTTTATCTTTTCAATATAACATTAATAATTACGGTATCTTAAACAATTTATTGGTTTTTGTGTATATTAAATTTTCTACATTATCATTATTATTAAAAAACATACCTTCATGTAAGACCCTAGCGCACTCAAGACTTAGTCCCTTGCATCTCCCAAGGATATAATTGAACCAGCCACCTTCCTGCCATTCACAACTTTTCTTACTACACTCTGCATCATCAATTCCCTTTTCATCCAACATGTATACTAAATATTTAAGCCAGACACTTGCTCAAGCTGCTCACCATCTAGCATAACTACACCAAGGACTGTCCTCACTTACAACCATAACCTTAATATTATCTACGTTTACCTTCAAACATTTCCTTTTACACACCCTGCTAAATCTCTCTATCAATCCTCTCAAACTCTATCAGATTCGCCACACAAAACCAAATCATCCGACATAATAGGTAGGGCACCCTCCGCTCTCTTCCATTTTTCCATCACATTCCTAACCAGATTGTGGGAGTCGGAATCCAGTTGGGTGTATTTTGAAGAGAGAGTGGTCGAGTCGGTGTGGGTGGTGTGGAAAGTACACTGACTCCACAACCCCTGATTCTAACACCATCCTCTGACACCCTCACCTCTACTTTCATAACCCCATACAAATTGAATAACCAAGAAGACATAGCACATCCCTGCCTCCCTTCGCTATTAATATTAAAACAATCACTTTCAACTCCATATATTCTTATACACGCTTTACTATCGTCATATATACTTTTTCCATTCTGAAGCATCACCAACACCATATATCAATAACACCTGCCATAAAGCTCGTATTTATCATTTCATACGCCTGTTTAAAAAACCTAAATACAATTTATTCTTCTTTCTACCTCCCTCATTTCCTCAATCATTTTTCAATGTAAAGATTTGATCTCTACCAATTCTAAAGCCATCTTGTTCTTCACAATCAGTCCTTCAGTCCTTCAGTCACTCGACGCATTCTTTCGACTAACAAAAATATAAGTATATATATCTTCCCTACTACATAATAAACTAATTCTATAATTCCTACAGCTACCCTTATCTCATTTACCCTTATATAAGGGTACTATTACTGCTCTCCTCCAATCCCTCGGAACTATGCTCTCCATAAACATTTTGTTACACAATTTCCAAATCCAATCACTAACCATCTCGCCTCCGCTCTTGATCATTTCACCGGTAATTTCATCTATACAACTGCAGATTTATCATTCTTCAACTTTCGCTCTACATATTACCTCCTCTTACTATTGACCTCATGCCCAAAATACCTATTCCCTTTGCAAACCCACACACATTCACTATCACCTCTTCATTGCGGCCAATGTTATGCAGATTGCACCGAAGTCCCACCTCACTCTAGTTACATTCATCTCATCAGCTACGAAGCACCATCTCTATTCATTTTTCTACAAAAAATTCACTTATATATAGATATTTATATATAGGCATAACATTTACATTTTTCTGTTTATATATAGATATATATATACTTATATATATATATATTTATATATATAAATAATATATATATATATATATATATATATATATATATATATATATATATATATATATATATATATATATATATATATATATATATATATATATTTATATATATATATATTTATATATATATATATATATATATATATATATATATATATAGATGGGGTGGTCAATTGGCTATCAACATTCAAAGAAAGTCGAACAAAATGTAACTGACTTAAAAGTAACGGAGAAAAAAATAACGGAACTTATTCGGAGCGTTACATAAAAGAAAAAGTAACGAGTCCGTTACTCCGTTACTGAAAAAACTAGTTCCGTTAGTAACAGAGAAAAGGAGTAACGGAGCGTGCCCCCCTCTGTATATATATATATATATATATATATATATATATATATATATATATATATATATATATATATATATATATATATATATATATATATATATATATTTATATATAATATATATATATATATATATATATATATAAATATATATATATATATATATATATATATATATAATATATAACACTATATATATATATGTTACCTAAAAAAGGCCCACTTTTTTAAGTTTGGCAATAACTACTAAACTATTTAACATATGAGTTTTAAAATAAGTTCTTAGATTGCCATGTCCTATGTATGTTACCCCATAAAAATTTTTTACTTTGGTTAAAAATTGGTAAAATTATTTAGACTCGAAAAGTGAACAAAAAAAAGGGCCCATGTGTATGACAAAAAGGGCCCCACCCTTATAACTCTTGCTAGAGTTAATTTTTTGGTATTTTTAGGTTATTATTTTGTTATTTAAAGTTTTTGTGACTAAATAGGCAGAATTTTTTTTTTTTTTTTGAGAATTAAGATAAAAAAATAATAAAATAAAAAAAGGTGAGATTTCCTCAATTTTTCAAAAATCATCCCTACGATCAACCTGAAAGTTTCTTAGTTGTCATCCAGTGAGGATACTAAAATTATTATATATTGTTAAAGTTTTTATTAACTATGAATTTTGTTTAAATAAAGGAAATAAAACTTTGAAATTCAGAATAAAAAAATTAATAAACAAAAAAATCCAAGTGGGCCAACTCTTATAACTCTCTATATATATATATACCATTATAGCACAAGAGTTAAAGTAAAGATGGGCCCGCACACATAACATTTATGAAAAGAGTGGGCCTTTTTACATAACTAAAACTATTTTTAGAATCTTTAAAGTAAACAAAAAATAAACAATATACCATGTTGTTATTTATTATAACACATATACAGGCCAATTTTCATTCCAAAAAAAAGTGGGCCCTTTTTTGTCATACAAAGGGCCCTTTTTGTATAGTCTTTTCGATGGTACCTGTGTGTTGATTGGCTGCACCAAATTTCTTGAAATTTGGTGTGGGATTACCTTTGCATGGGACTAACATAATTTAATTCAATATTAATATAATTTCTAGAGTTCTTAATGCAGTATTGACTGGAAAAGTACCAAAATGGTTTTTCACGATTGTCAAAAAGTAGGCAAATTTTGAAAAATTTCAAAAACCAAAATTCAAAAAATCGAATTTGAACCATTATAACACCTTTAAACATGCATACTCAATAGGGTTAATAGGTCCACCAATTTTTTTCGCTCTACACATCATATATACGGAGATACAGAGTGGGCCTTTTTTACAATAGGAAAATTGATGAACCTTTTAGGTAACAGCACTATATATATATATATATATATATATATATATATATATACTATATATATATATATATATATATATATATATATATATATATATATATATATACTATATATATATATATATATATATACTATATATATATATATATACCTATGCCTATATTTATATATATATATATATATATATATTTTCTTTCTTTCTTCTTCACCTTCCTCTTTGCCCCAAGATTGGGGGTAAAAAAGGTGCTGTACAAGCATCGGAAAAGAAAAGCAGTAGGAGAACATGACAAACGCGTGCGATCGAAAGAAAGCCAACCCACCGCCCCCTGTACCATTAGTGGTAAGGGGCTCGTCACAGACAGAAAATCAACCCTAGAGCATCATGGGACGGCGGACCCTCACTATGGTAAATCGTCAGTAGTAGGGTTCATCCCTGGCCCAGATGGAGCCACAACCATGCCCACCACTTCAAAAACCCCCGCCATTCTCTCCTATCATGCACCTTTATTCTCGCCTCTGCCAAACTCATTTCTCTCCTTCAGACATTCGTTCACCGACTCAATCCCTTTCTCTTCGGTCTCCCAACCGGTCGGTTCCCAACACACTCACCCCACTATACATCCGCTTAACCAACCGACTATCATTCATCCTTTCCACATGACCAAACCATCTCAACATACTTTCATTTATTCTCTCATTTACCCCTTTCTTCACACCACACCACTCAATACGTTCATTCCTCTCTCTGTCAATTCTTCTCACACCTAGCACATAAGATTGTCCATCTGAACACATTGATTTAGATCTATACTTCTTATTCCAGACCTAGTCTCCTACCATACAATAACACAGGTAACAACATACCCTCACATGTAGACCCTAGCACTCAAGACTTAGTCCCTTGCATTCACCAACGATTTAGTTGCACCAACATTCCAGCCGGTACAACTTTCCTACTACTCTGCATCGTCCGTTCCCTTCTCATCCAACATATACCCTAAATATTTAAACTCAGACACTTGTTCTAGCTGCTCACCATCTAACATAACTTCACACTGAGGAGTGTCCTCACTCACAACCATAACCTTACTCTTATCCACGTTTACTCTCAAGCCCCTCCTTTTACACACCCTGCCAAATCTCTCTGCCAATCCTCTCAAACTCTCTTCAGATTCGCCACACAGAACCAAATCATCCGCATATAATAGGTAGGGCACCCTCCACTCATCTCCATTCTCCACCATTCTAACACCATTTCCTGCCATCCCCACCTCGAATTCTTTCATAACCCCATCCATATACAAATTGAATAACCAAGGAGACATAACACAACCCTGTCTTGCTCCGCTATTAATCCTAAACCAATCACCATTGACACCATTTATTCTTACACACGCTTCACTATCGTCATACATACTTTTGATTCCATTCAGAAGCCTACCATCAACACCATATATCACTAACGCCTGCCATAGCGCTTCCCTATTAATTCTATCATACGCTGGTAAATCCAAAACCTAAATACAATTTATTCTTCTTCTCCCTCATTTTCTCAATCATTTGTTTCAATGTAAAGATTTGATCCGCACATCCTCTACCACTCCTAAACGCACCTTGTTCTTCACCAATCAGTCCTTCAGTCACTCGACGCACTCTTTCGACCAAAATACCAGCATATACCTTCCCTACAACACTCAGTAAACTTATTCCCCTATAATTTCTACAGTTCCCCCTTTCTCCCTTACCCTTATATAAGGGTACTATTACCGCTCTCCTCCAATCCCTTGGAACTATACCCTCTATAAACGCTTTATTACACAACTTCCAAATCCAATCAATCACCATCTCGCCTCCGTTCTTGATCATTTCACCAGTAATTTCATCTATACCTGCAGATTTACCATTCTTCAACTTTTTCACTCTACCCATTACCTCCTCCTTACTAATAACCTCATCCCCAAAATACCTATTCCTTCTTGCACCATCAAACCCACACACATTCACTATCACCTCTTCATTACTGTGAAATGCAGATTGCAGGGGAAGTGTTCTTTCCACACTCCCCTCACATCCATTTCATCAGTTACAAAAGCACCATCCCTATTCATTATTCTAAGCAGATTCCCCTTATTCTCATTCTTAACCTTTCGCGCTTCCTTCCAGAAGAGTTTCCTATTCCCTTGTAAGTCCCCATTCATCCTCCTTCCAAACTGTTCATTTACCTCTTGTTTTCTCCTACGTATACACCTTTTAGTATTTCTTTTTTCCTCCTTATATAATTCCAAGCATCTTTCTTTTGAGTCTTCATCATTTGCTTTTTAGTACATTCAACCACGCTTCTTTTTTACCTTTAACCGCTTTCATCACCTCTTCATTCCACCATTCACTGTTAACATTCTTACTTCCCACTTTAGCACATCCACATACTTCCTTTGCACTACTAACAATTGCTTCCTTCATTTGCCCCCAGATTTGTTCAGTATCAACTTGTTCACATTCAACCGTTTTATATATATATATATATATATATATATATATATATATATATATATATATATATATATATATATATATATATATAAAATATTTATATATATATATATATATATATATATATATATATATATATATATATATATATATATATATATATATATATATACTCATATTTTTTTTGCCGTTTCTCTTTTGCTTTCATATCAACACTCATCCTCCAAACATATAGACATACTTATATCCACACCCTTCTTTTAGACAACATCTTACAGGCATCCCTATCCCTTATATATTCCTATGTGTGGAGAAAGAAATCCCACAGCGTATGTTCTCCGTGTCATAGAGGGGCGAATAAAGGAACAGTTGTAGTTTTGTTGACTGCAAACTACCACTAATCTTTTGTCAGGAATGCTAATGCGCGCCTCGGAGAAGGTCGTGATCGCCGTAAGCGACCTTCTATCTTTCGGTGAAAATGTATAAATCGTATGGGTACATGAAATGTCAGAGGAATAAATGTTGAAGAGGAGAAGAGGAGAGAAAGGTGATGGATATTTAGAAAGGGGAGGCTGGGATTTGATTTGCTCCTTTGTGACTGAAGGAAACAAATATAGGAAGGAAACGGTGAAATAAATGGTGGGGTGTGGAAAGGAATGAAGGGGGTTCAGAGGAGTTGCAATTCTGATGAGTGATCTGTGGTACAGAGCTATAGTAGATTTTGTTTGTGTGAGAACTAGAATTCTAATGGTTAAAATTAAGTTTGAAAAGGTCAAAGTATGTGTGATTGTGACATTTATAGTCCATCTGAGGGTAATGCTGAAGTGAGTGTGATTTTCTGGGATAATCTGAATGATGTTTTGGATGAGGTGAGTAGGAGTTTCAGATTGATTGTGTTGGGTAACCTAAATGGTTGGAAAGGTGATCAAAAAAAGGGATGGTAAAATAGGTGGCTTTGGAGTGTAGGGAGAGAATGGTAGGAAGGTGATTGATTTCTGTGAGGAAAGAGGTATGTGTGTAAGTAATACTTTCTTTAAACACAAGAGTATTCATAAGTATACTAGAGTTGGTGTAGGTAGAGATGGTGTCGAAGTGAATAGTATGGTTGAATGTGTTCGTGAGGAAGAAAATGTTGAAGTATGTATTGGATGTTAAATCAGTGATGGGTTATGAATGGAGTTATCGTGTCATTATGTTGTTTTATGTAAAATTAAGTTAGTGGGGGCTTGGATGGAGTGGAAGGTGATAAGGAAGGAAGTGGGTAGAATTAATAGTGAGAAGTTTAGTGAACAAGGTAATAAGGGTAAGTATTTAAGAGCGCTTGCAAAGAAATCAGTAGAATGTGAACAAGTTGAAACTGAACAAACCTGGAAGCAAATGATGGTAGCGGTTGAAAGTACTGCAAAACAAGTACGTGCATGTGCTAAAGTAGGTAGTTTTTTTTTTTTTTTGGAGTGGATGTACAGGGATCCCACAACCCAGTGCACTGCAGCGAGGGCCTTGGGGCCAAACTAACGACAGGGGAAATCCCTAACAAAACAAAGAGGAACATGGCTGAGATGGTTAGATCTTATACAAGATGTTCAGGTTCAAGAGGAAGGCAAAAATGCGATCACTACGAAAATGAGATGATTCGGATAAGATGTGCTGAAGGCGATGCTGAAGAGGGATAGTTAGCACGTCAGGAAAGAACTTGCTTCGAAGGGTCGAGATGGCAACGCAATCCACAAAGAGATGAACGACAGTGAAAGGACAACTGGAGGAGCAAGGGCAGGACGGGGGAACCCCCCGCGACATAAGAAACCCATGGGTGAGATTTGTATGACAAGACGCAATCGAGCCAGGACCACCTCCAGGAGGCGACTCTTCCCACAGATGAAGACCACCGGCCAAGGACGGGTTTGACATTCGAGTTTGGCGCCACGAGCATCCGCCCAACAAGACTGCCAGCCAGAGAGGAAGCTCCGACGCAGAAAAATCTGTAGCAGGGAAATGGCCCAGGCGCACACACAGCAGGAGAGGAACGGGCACTCAACACCCTGTGTGCAGCCGCCCGTTGGCCTCCCCATCGGCCCGTTCGTTGCCAGGAACACCCACATGGGAGAACACAACAGAACTCAATGTTGTGATGCTGCGCTGGTAACAAGCAGAGGGACTGTTGAATGGCACAGACCAACGGGTTACTGGAGAGCGCTTCGAGAATCCGAAAAGATGGTATAATTACCCCACACGGGCGAAGGTACTAATCCTGTTCACCGCCATGGACATAGCTATTAATTCAGCTGAAAAAACAGACAAATAGGGCGGAAGGGTATGGGATACAGTGATGTCCGGAAACACAGCTGAAGCTCCCACCCCTTCCTCCGTCTTGGAACCATCGGTGTAAACCGCTATAGAGTCGCTATAGCCTCCGCGTGAGATAATAAGAAATCCCTCAACAGCACTGGGTGCGCCTCCGACTTATGCAAAGACTGGATCCCACTGCAGAGAGCAGGAGGCGGAGAGACCCACTGTGAACGGGTAGAGGTAAAATCATATTGCATGACCGCTCGGAGGAAGGTCGAGAAAAGCGAAGATAGAAGTAACAACCCCAGCAAATGGCTAATAAGAAGGGTTGTGACGGACACGCTCTATTATAGACGTCAAGATGATAGTGTGTGCAGGGAACACAGAAGACGGATGAACAGCGAGCACATGAGCTGCTCCTCACACAGGGATAGGAACTCACCCGGCTCCACCTCAGGCTTTCCCTCGGAGAACGGGAGTGCACCCGTGAAGAAAGCAGTTCTCAGACCCTCGGTTGAATGGGGGTCAGGCGGAGGTAGGTTGGAAGGTCTGCTTATAAATGGCACAACCATGGTCCAGTTTAGCCCGCACCAGATGATGTAAAGGTGGAGCATGGTTTTCTGTCCGCACCCCAGTCTGGGAGTGATGTGCCTGCAGAGATCTAAGAGAGGAGAGTAATATGAGGAAGGTACGTGAGACGCTCATCGAGCAACAGACCCAGGAACCGCACCCTCGGCTCCACATGGATAGGGGAGCCATAGAGACGTAATTGGAAGCAATTGTAGGCGACCCCTACGACGAGGATTTTTCCGGAAAAGCACGGCTGTAGTTTTTGACGTGGAGAATGTAAAGCCACGCGCGCAAAGAGCACCAGGAGGGCCCTATCGTGGCAACCTGAAGTTGACATTCCATACGTTTAGCTTCAGAGATGTACAGGGCAAGATCGTCAGCATAGATGGAGCAGCGCACCGACGTCGGGATGGAATCGACAACGCCATTGAAACCAATAGCGAAAAGCAACACGCTCCAGTACACTGCCCTGCGGCACCCTTCGTCCAGGACAAAACACCTCGACAGCGCGGCACCGCAACGGACCGCAGAAACGAACGTCACGGCATCAACAACTGAAGGAACGGGGAAGTTGCTAGGTCCCAAGAGTGGAGGCTCCGCCGCCCCAACCTCCACATTGCTATCAGCCACGCGCCTTTTCGAGGTCAAAGACGACGGCCAGGGTCATTTTGTTGGAAGCAAATGACTCAAGAATGTCGTGATCCAACCGAAGGAGAGGATCCTGGGTCGAGCGATGGCGACGAAAACCAAATTGGTAGTCGGAAAATGCATGGAGTTGCTCCAACGTGGGAACAAGACGGGAAGCCACCAATCTCTCCATGAGCTTACAGGTATTGCAGGTCAACGAAATAGGGCGATGGTTATCGGAAGAGGTCGGATCCTTCCAGGTTTGGGAATGGGAACAATATATGCAGTAGACCAGACGGAGGGGAAGACCCCCCCCACCCATATTCTATTGTATAAGCCGAGAAGGAAGGCAGTGGCAGACGGATGAGCACGACGAAGCATCTGAAAGGAGATGCCGTCAGGGCCAGGCGCTCCATCCCCGCAAAGCTTGAGGGCGTCTTGGAACTCGGCCCTGGTGAATAGCCGGTTGTATGAAAGGTCTGTTTCAGGCGGAACAGAAAATTCAGGAAACTCCACCCGCAAGCGCAAAAAGGTTCAGGATAACGGGAGCCGCTGGAGCAGGACGCGAAGTGATAGCCCAACTCGTCCGCCACAACCCCGGGAGCAGAGATGACATAAGTTTGCGGGCCGTAAACGAGGATAATAGGCGGATCAGCATGGTGTTTTCGAGAAATTTTTCGCACCTTTTTATGGACTGATGATACAGGCGTAGAAGAATAAACGGTGGAAGCGTATGTGCGAAAATACTGTTTCCCGCGTACGGCGATTAATACACCGGGAGCGGAGCCTCAAACAGAATCAAGTTGGAAGGTGTGGGAGTCTGTTTATACA
>JABUQX010128896.1:5000-15125 GCA_015478945.1 Trachelipus rathkii | reverse complement strand
AGTATATATTATTATTATTATTATTTTTCAGCATCATTATATTATTATTATTATTATTATTATTATTATTATTTATGTATTATTATTAACAACATATTATTATTATTATTATTATTATTATTATTACGGCTGAATATTATTATTATTATTATTATATATATTAATAATGATGATATTATTATTATTATATTACATATTATTATATTATATTATAATGTTTATATTATTATTATTATTCCATTTATTTTCGAATACACAAAATATATTCTTTATAGTCACTCATCCACACTTCCTTCCTAATAAAATATATACATATACTTATATTAATATTTTCTGATTAATTCCAGTTATGACTACATATTAATACTTCTTCATAATAATCATATAGCACATGTTTTATATTTATATTCACTTAGTCGTTTGCACAACAAGATTTACATATACTAAATTAATGAATGTAAAAGGATATATTTTATGATAAAATTCTCGATTCTAATTTTTTTTCATTTTTAAAATTTTGTTTTGATACATTGATATAAAATATTTGATACACTCCACATTTTTTTTTTTTTCTTTAACATTTTTATAACCGTGGTCACTTTTCATATTTTCTTCGAAATGATACATTTTATATTTTTCCCACATGCGTCAATATTTTTTGTAAGTCCCTCTCCCATTTTATAATACTATATTTATTTAATACATTATATATATTTAACCTTTATTATCTATAGCTTATCTACTAGAATTGTTATATATTTTCATAATATCTAACAAGAAATCTAGTAGGCGTAATTCTTTTCATAGTCTATAGTTATATTTTGTAATGAATGGAATTTTTAGTTTTTTTACATATATCTTTATTTTTTCTCTTCCGTAAAACTTCTTTATATTGGCGCGTAACTTACGTTCATTTTTTGAACACTCCGCTTTCTCAATCATCGGCATTTTCCCATTGTTTTAATCTTCATCCACTTGTTTAATTTTTTCCTCTTATCTCATAGTCCATACAGACACTTTTATTTTCTTAACATCTTCATATTTATTTTTATACACTTCGTAGCGCTCTTCTTCTGTCACCTCTTTCTCTCGCGTTATTCGTTTTTGCTTTATCTTCCCTCTCACTCTCCTTCTATCTCAATTTTTTTTTATTTTTCAACAATTTTTTACTTATATTTAATCCAAAAATTTTCTATATCTTCCAACCAAATTTATCTTATTTTTTCTAATATTTTTTAATTATCTGTTTTTAGCTAAATTTTTTAGTTTTCACCTATATTTAAATGTTTCAATCCGCTTTTATTTTTTTATTTATTCTGGCTTTTCAGTATTCTTCAACTAATTTTTTCTTTTTCCTTCAATCCATTTTCTTATATAGAATAATCTTTTAAATTTTTAAAATTTTTAAAATTTTCAATATCTAATATTTTACAATCTTTATAAACCACTAAAACATTTTTGTTTTAAACCCACTGAAACATTATTAATCACTGACTCCATTTCACACAAAGAGTATCACGTATATATCACAAAAATAGCAGTCTATAATGACTTCTCTGTCCAGAATACTTACAGAAATTCCTTACCTATATAATTCTTCCATCGATGCAACCACCTCCATGATGAACCCTGATTTCTATTTCCACACCAATTCATTATTGCCATTTATTATATTAATACCATTAATACAATATTATTTCAAATATTTATTTATTATTATTATTATTATTATTATTATTATTTCATTATTATTTTTATTATTATTATTACTTTATTATTTATTATTATTATTATTATTATTATTATTATTATTATTATTATTCATTATTATATTCTTATCATAATTATAATCATTAATATTAATAATTTTATTTATTGTTTATCATTATTATTACTATTATTATTATTATTATTATTATTATTACATATTATGATTATTTATTATTATTATTACATTATTCATTATTATTATTATTATTAATATTATTATTATATTATTATTGCTTTATTATTATTATTATTATTACTATTATTATTATTATTATTATTATTATTATTAATATTACATTATTATTATTATTATTATTATTATTATTATACATACTATTATTTTATATTATTATTATTATTATTATTATTATTATTATTACTCATTATTATCATTATTATTCACATTATTATTATTATTATTATATTATTATTCATTATTATTATTATTATTATTATTATTATTATTATTGTTATATTTTTAATACTATTATTATTATTATTATTATATTATTAATTATTTACATATTCATTATTATTATTATTAATATTATTTTATTATTATTATTTACACATTATTTATTATTATTATTATTATTATTACATTACATTACATTATTATTATTTGCATTATTTTCATTATTATTATTATTATCAATAATAATAATTATAATTAGTAATTATAATTATAATTATTAATTACAATTACTAATTGTCAATCATTAATTAATTATGTTCCACAATTATAATTTACAACGAGAACAATTCAACTATAATTATTAAATCAAAGAAACATAATGATATTTATTTCAATATTATTATTATTATTTCATTATTATTATTATTATTATTTATTATTATTGTCACTATTATCACACACTGTCACACATCATTATCATTACATCATTATTACTATTACATTATTATTATTATTATTATTATTAATAATTTTATAACTTTCACCTAAAAGAATTAAATTCACTTAAACCTCTAATCATATATAATATATATATATGTATATATATATATAGATATAGAGAGAGAGAGAGAGAGTAATAGATTCCGCTAATTTTTTCAACCCTTATTGTTCGTTTAATGTATGCATAAGATTCGAAGATAAGTTTTTGTAGTCCTGACAAATATTTTATTTTCTGTTATTAGAAAATATTCCTTTTTAAGAATAAGAAGAAAAACAGATCCTTTAAAAAATTGTTTGGAAAAATAAGATAAAAAAGTTCATGGAGAAAAGGATTCCAAGTTGTACCTTAGCACTTGACAAAGTAAGTTTTATTAATAAAATGAGACGATTTATATTATACTGCATTGATGTAAGTTAAAGTGACGATATATCTGTGTGGTCATTTTATTTTTTTTTGGCAGATAAAACACAAATGATCTACAAAAACTTTGTTTAATAGAATAGTTGTTTGCTGAAGAAACCTCTTTGAAATTACAGCGCACATGGGTGAGTTGTTGAGTAAGTATTCACATCTTATTGATTTTATTATTCGCAAAGTACTTACAGGTTAACTAAGGTAATGTTTTGTATTTTAACTAATTTAATGATAATGAAAGAAATATGTGCTTTTACAAAAAACGGACAGTAATTAGAATACTATGCTGTATTGCATAGAAATTATGTTATCGCCCCTACTAGCAAATATTTTCATTTAATAAAAAAAGTCTCTCTCTTTCTCACAAACACAAAGATATTTAGCAAACTCTGTCTGCAAACAATTTGCTCCAGATTCAGGTGTTCTTTTTCCCCAATGCAGTTTCAGATGGCCAGCATGATTCCATTAGCAAAACAATTTTCCAGACTTGAAAGAGAAACACAGCTGGCTGGAAGTCAACCACCTCCATTTCAAAATCCAAATAAAAATAATGATGTTATCAATGTCAAACATGAATCATACTTTAATTCTCCATCAATCATTGGCTATTATTTCCATATATACTATAGAACTGTAATTGCCCACGCCTGCTCGCTTATAGGTACTATTCCTTGTGGTACGCGAAACGGAGAATCATTTGTCTTTTATTTTCAAACTTTTCCCTTCCAAGATAAACGATCACATGATTGTTTTTATTTATTGACCGCAATCAAAATAATAGAGTAATGTTTCACTATTAGGGAAAATAAATTATTGTTCAAAGATTCAAAGATATATAAGATAAATTTATGTTAAAAACATGGATACATTTCAATATCATCAAACATATATATATATATATATATATATATATATATATGTATATATATATATATATATATATATATATATATATATATTTATAAAAATATTTTTATATATACTTATATATAAACGTATTTATCTATATATATTTATATTGTTATTATTATTTGTTATTATTATATATATATATGTGTATATATTATTATATCTTTATTATATTATATATTATTATATATATATATATATATATATATATATATATATATATATTTTATTTGTATATATATCATATATATATATATAATGGTTTCAAGGTTTCATGTTTACATGGTGTTATCATATATATATATATATATTATATGATATATATATATAATGGGTATATATATATTTTACAATATATATATATATACTGTATTATTATTATGGTGATATATATATATATATATATGCTATTATTATTTATATATTATATATTATTATTATATATATATTTATATTTATATATTATTATATATTTATTTATATATTATTTATACATATATATATATATATATATATATATATATATATATATATATATATATATATATATATATATATATATATATATATATATATATATATATATATATATATATATATATATATATATATATATATATATATATATATATATATATTCGTTTAAAATGCAAAAGGTCATAAACGAGTGCCACTAAAACCAGGGCTGTGGAGTCGGTTCAAAAATTTTCTGACTCCGACTCCGACTCCATCCTCTTCAAAATTACAGACTCCAACTCCGACTCCGACTCCGACCTCTTGAAAATTACCGACTCCGACTCCGACTCCGACCCGACTCGACTCCGACCTGACTCCGACCTGACCCACCCTTTGAAAATTACCGACTCCGACTCCGACTCCGACTCCACCCTTTTGAGAATTACCGACTTCGACTCCGACTCCGACTCCGACTCCGACTCCGACTCCGACTCCACCCTCTTCAAAATTACCGACCCCGACTCCGACTCCGACTCCACCCTTTTCAAAATTGCCGAATCCGACTCCGACTCCGACTCCAATCTCTTCAAAACTACCGACTCCCCGACTCCGACTCCGACTCCGACTCCACAACCCTGACTAAAACTTAACTTCACTGCTAGATTGAATGATACTTGTTTCACAGCTTTCTAATACGATGTTTCGGCCATTCAGTCAACCATGAAATTGAAAAACAAAATAATAAATGAAAATTTATTAACTAAACAACCGTTTTTAGAGGAATTTTCAACTAATGTTGATTCAAATAAAAATAGAATAAAGGCTCGAAACAAAAACTTTACACTGAGATTCCATTTGGCACATTTGCAAAGAGTATTTAAAAAATAATGAAGCGATTATTTTGAAATATAAAAAAAAAAGATCCACTTTAAAAGTTTTAAAATATCTCTTATGACATTTTGTCTTTCACCGAATATATATATATATAATATATATATATATATATATATATATATATATATATATAGTATATATATATATATATAATATATATATTTATATAATATATATATATTTATATATATATATAATATATATAGATATATCACTCCTCCTACTCCTCTACCCTTTTAAGTATTACTTAAACCTTCACTCCATTTACTAACCTGATAATTTTGTATTCAAGCATTTTTTTGTTTCACAACTATAAATATACAGATAAGCACATCTTTTTACTTTATATACACCTGAATGTTTAAATATATGACTTTGCATATTCGTCATTTTTCCTTATATTTCTTATGCTCTGGATTCTCAAACATCTCACCAAACCAACTAATATTTTTATTGTCGTTACCCCCTCATGATTTTGTTATCAGTTCATTTTTTAATTCCGGATCTATTAGATGTGCTATTTATTTATTTTTGATTTAAATTCTCTTTTACTTCCTTTTGTGATTGTATAATTTAGTATTAATTTTAATCTTAGTTCTAATTTTTCCATTTACTAGTTACGCATAATGTCCTTTTTCGATCATTTAAAAAATTTTGGTAACATTATTCCCTTTTATATGCAATTGTAATTTTAATCTTAATTTTAATTTTATTCTCTTATGCCAATTAGTAATAATGTCACTTATTTTTCATCTTTTAACTTTTTTAAATGTTATGTATATGTGTGTCTTGTAGCCTTCTGAGGATGAGTCACGAGCGACTCGAAACGTTGAGAAAAATTAATAAATCTTTATGGCTCTTGTTCCGTTCCTGGTCATCCTATTTATACTAAATAAGCTTCCTAAAAACAAACCAATATCAAATATATATATATATTATATATAATATATATATATAAATTTAATAATAAAATATATATGTATACATAAGTATATGCTATGTATACTAGAAACTTTATATACATTTTTATATATTTATTATATATATATTTAATGTTTATAATATATTGTATATCATATGAATATATATATGTTAATTATATTAATTTATATATAAATTAATAATATAATTTATAAGAATATATAAAATCTCAAAAAACCTAGAAATATAAAGAAACAAATCAAAAATATAGAATATATATAATATATATATATACTATAATTAATATAATATTTCAAATTAAATATTTAACATCTATCTCACCTCACCATCTCACCAATCTCCTGTAGATGCATGCATCTGTCAGTTGTTCTGCCAGAAACCTCTCCAACGACTTCTGTCCATCCACATCTCAGACGCCTCCACATCCTGGACGCTCCTTCCTCTCTTCACCATCGCCGCGCTCACGTTGTCGCTCCATCTAACTTTAGGTCTTCCGACACTTCTTCTTCCCTCCGGTATCCATTCTAGATATCGTCTGGGCACTCGTTGTTCCTCCATCCTCTTAACATGTCCGTACCACCGCAGCTGTCCTCTCTCCACAAGCTCCACCACGCTTCTCACGCCTAAATCCGCCCTAATCTCCTCATTTCTCCTCCTGTCTCTTCTTGTCACTCCTCTGATCAGTCGTAACACACGCATCTCGCACGCCTCCAACTTGCTCTTTGCTCTCGTGTTAAGAGCCCATGCTTCATGCCCATACATCAGTATTGGTCTCATTATACTTGTGTATATCACCATCTTGACTCGTCTCGAAATTGCTCTTTCCTTTAACAATGGGAACAACATTGCTACTGTCCCATTAAATTTCCCAATTCTCTTATTTAATTCCAACATTGTGTCGTTTTCCTCACCATAGTGCACCCCCAAGTATTTAAACTGGTCCGTTTGTCTCAGTCTTTCTCCATTCAAACTTACCTCCAGGACATCTCCACCACCTCCGATCAACATCACCTCTGTCTTCCCTCGATTTATCCTCATACCCCTCTCCTCCAACTCCTCTTCCCAAACCTCAAGAAAACTTTGCAGTCTCTCTTGATTTTGTGCAAACAACACCAAGTCATCCGCGTATCCAAACATCTCATTCTCCACTCTGTTCCGCACCGATCTCCCGCAACTGTCCATGTATATAATGAACAGAATTGGAGACAGCACGCTCCCTTGCTTCACCCCCGTTGTGACATCAAACCATTTTCCCTCACCGGACATAGTCTTTACTCTGCACTTACTGTCTACATAAGTGCTTTTTATTGCTTTTAACAATTTCTCAGGTATTCCATACTCTATTCTTCTCAGTTCCCTCCACAATAACTCCCTTGGCACTCTATCAAAAGCCTTTTCTAGGTCTACAAAAGCTGCATATGTTTTTCTATTAAATTCCCAATTCTTTTCACTTATCATCTTTAAAGCGAACACCAGATCTATAGTCGATCTCCCCGGTCTGAAACCATGTTGCCACTCTTCTAGCTTATCTTCCACCACCTCTCTCAGTCTTCTCTCTAATATCCTTTCATAGGTCTTCGCAGGATGTGACATTAATGCAATCCCTCTATAGTTTCCACATTCCGTTTTATCACCTTTTTTATATATGGGGCAGATTGTTGCCCTACTCCATTCACCAGGCACCACCTCATCTCTCCAACACCTGTTCATCAGATTTAACATCCGTCTTTTCCCTTCAACTCCCATTTCCTTCAGCATCTCTGCAACTATTCCATCTTCTCCAGCCGCCTTTCCACTCTTCATACCTCTCAACGCCAACATCATCTCCTCCTCCGTGATCGACCACTCCTCCTCTCCCCTAGGCCCCATCAAATCAGGCTCTCGCAGTCTCTCCTCCGCTAAGTCCTCCACATTGTACAAATCCTCGAAGAATCTCCTCCACCTCTCGTCAATCTCCCTTTGGTTTACTATTAGGACTCCATTTTCGTCCTTTATAGCTCGTGCCATTGGTGTTGAGCTTTTCCTGTAATTCTTTGCTATATTAAAAACCAGCTTTCTTACGCCTGTCACATCTTCTTCCAACTCGTTTCCGATTTTTTCCCAGGTGGTTTCCTTTTCCATCCTTTTCACTCTATCAGACTCTCGCCGAGCCTCTACATATTCTCTTCTCTCCAACTCACCTCTCGTTTTTATCCATTTCCTAAAACATCTCATCTTCTCTTGTACAGCAGTTTTAACACGTTCCGTCCACCATGGTGTTTTCTTCTTTTTTGTTCCTCCCACCATTTTTATTCCCATCGTCTCTTCTGCGCTCTTTAGCACCGCTCCCTTAAAGGTGTTCCAGCACTCCTCAACACTTTGTCCCTCCTCTTCTGCTGTCATATTGTTTCTTATTTGCCGCTGATAGTTCTCTCTACATCCTGCCTCTTTGATCTTTTCTATTTGCACTCTCTTTCTCATCTTTCTTGGATGCAAAGTAGGTTTCTTTAATATCATCTTCCCCAACACCATACGATGGTCTGCATCTCCAGACACGGATGGTACACTCTTTACATCTCTAAACATCTCCTTTTTATTAGTCAGTATCAGGTCTATCATGGATTTTTCCACATAGTCAACCCTTTCTCTGCTCCATCTATACCATGTCCACTTATGACTTTCTCTATGTTTATAACAGGTGTTCATAACCGTCAATCCATTCTGCAAGCAGAAATCTATCACTCTCTCTCCAGCTCTATTTCTTTCGCCAACGCTGAAGGCTCCTATGACACTCTCCAAACCTCTTCTCTGTGTTCCAACATGTCCATTCAAATCTCCCATTATCACTATTCTTTCCGCATATGGCGACCTATTTTTAATTTCCTGCAGTTTCCGATAAAACTCTTCCTTCTCAGCTTCAGTTCTTCCCTGTTGCGGTGCATATACCTGTATAACACTAATACCCATGTGTTCCATTTTGATCGAAAACATCATCATTCTTTCATCCCCATAGTCCACACTTTCTACTCTCTGCGCCATTTCTTCAGTCAAAATTACTCCTACTCCATGTCTGTGCACCTCCCCACCACTGTACATCAATTGATAGTTGTTATGTATTGTTTTGCTACCACTTCCCATGAGTCTGGTCTCACAGACTCCCAAAATATCCAACTTCCTTTCCAGCATCAGCTCCACCATCTCCTCCTCCTTACCCCTAAGGGTTCCAACATTCAGGGTAGCCACTCTAAGGCTTCTCCCGGAAGGATTTCCGTTTTCAGGTCCTCTATCGCGCGGTCGTCTCCGTCTAATCAGTCCGTGGTTCCGAGGCAAAACAGGAGTTTCTTGAGCATTTCCACTTGGCCAGCGGCTTGCTAGGCCTGTCCTGGTTGCAGTTTTGGTCCACGGCTCCTTATTTTTATATTTCGGAGCTACCCTCCTTAGAGGGTCCTCCCCCATCCGCCACCTGGGGGACGCGCCCTGAGTAGGGGTAAACTCCTCCCCAGGAATATATATATATTATATATATATATATATATAAATATATATATAATATAATTATTCAAATTGTATTTAATATATATTAATATATATATAAATATATATATATAATATATAATATATAATATATAATAGATAATAGATATCACTATATAGATATATATATATTATATAATATATATTATATTATATAATAATATATATTATTATATAATATATTATTATAATATATATATATAATATATATTATATATATAGTATATATATATAAACGCAGAAAAAGACACCAATTGAATTTGCATTGCCCCCTTTAAAATGAGTATTTATAAAATATTTAGGATTATTC
>JABUQX010128895.1:0-17500 GCA_015478945.1 Trachelipus rathkii | reverse complement strand
ATATTATATATATAATAATGATATAATATATTCGACTATAATATATATATATATCATTATTACTTTATATATATATACTTATATAATAAGTATATAATATAATATTTATGTACATTATATTATATATAAATTATATAATATAATATATATATAATTAATATACTATATAGTATATAAATATAATATATATATATACTATATTATAAAATATTTTTTTATATATCATTAAATATATAATAAAATATTATATAAATATATCTATATTTAATATATTATATATATATATTATATAATAATTATATATTATATAGATATATAGATTCTATATAATATACTATATACTATATATAATATTATATATAGTATTAATATAAAATATTATATATAATATATACTACATTTTATTTTATATATATATATACTTATACCCTTATTTTGGACTATTATTATATAACATTCTATATATATTATGTATATATAATATAATATATATATAAATATATATATAATATAAATATATATTATATGATATTATAGTTAATATATAAGTTTTATATATATATTATATATATATATACGATATATATATGATATATATATAACCCGAGTTTACTTTCCAAACAGTGATTCATCCTGCCCAGATAAGATTGAAATTAAAATTTTCAACCGTCCTTTTTCCGGGCTCCTTATCTATGATTTAATATAATTATTATGATTGATTATTATATTAATTGTATATTGATATTATGTACAATATATATATTATATATTTATTATTATATTATTTTCTTAAGAACATTTTTTCTCTCTTTTAGAATATTATTTTCTTATATTAACATTTTTTTCTCTCTTCTATATTATTATTTTTTATATTAGTAGTTTATGATATTATTATTTTTTAAATTACTTATTTTTATTTATAGATTCGTATATATTATTATTTATATTATCTATGTATTTTATTATTATTATTATTATATTTTATATAATTATTTTATTATTTTATATTATATATTATTATTAGATTATTAATTATTATAATTATTTATATTATTTTAATATTTAACTATTTTATTAGTTTTGTGTATATTATTTGTTTAAAATATTACTTATATTATATACTATTAATTATTATTACTTATCATTATTTATTTATTTTATTATTATATTCTCAATTATTATATTATTTTATTATATTTATTATTATTATTTTTTTATTTTAATATTATTAGTATATTAGTATCGTTATAGAGTCCATCCTGATGTTTTAATTCATTTATTATTTATATTTTATTATTTTTAGATTATTATTACTTCCATTAATTTATTATTATTACTTATTTATGCAGTGTGTATATTCTTATATTATTATTAATTATTATTTTATTCTATTATTATTTTTATACTTTCCTCATTTATTTAATCTTATCATTGTTCATCTTTAATCATTTATTATATTATCTATAATAAAATAGCTATTATATATTTATGTATTATTTTCTTTTTATCTTAATTATTAATTCTATTTATTTCATCTATATTTATTATTTATTAGATTTATTATTATTTACTTATATCATAATTATCTATATTAATTATTATTTTATTATTTATTATATTATATTTTTTATTTATATATTATTATATTCTATAGTTATTACTTTTTTATTTATTTATATTATTATTCATTATAGTTATTACTTCTTTATTATTATTATATTAATTATTTTTATTATTATTTCATTTATTATATCTTATTATTATTATATTATTATTATTATTATTATATTTTCATTATTATTTATTATTATTATCTATTATTATTATAGAAAATGAGGTCTTATTATTTTTTAAGATTAATTTAAGCAGCAATAACATCCAAATTGTATAATGACTACACGTACTGATAAATAGCATGATTAGAATTATTCCTCGTATACCGACAGATATAAATAAAGAGAGAAATGGCTTAAAAAAATTCGGCCACGAATTACATCCTGAAAGGTGATTTTCCATTTAGCTTTCAAGTAACTTTTTTTTTTAAATGGAAAGGAAATAAATTATTAAAATAAATGGAAATATTTTTGTTCCCGGAGGTGAAGATTTTCTAAAAAATAGGAAATACACTTTTTCTCGTGAAAAAATCTAATTTTGATAATGGCAAACAAGCAAATCGCATGGATTGAAATGTGATAAGATGTTTATATGAATTCTCAAAAATCTTGTATCAGACCATTTTCTAGTTTTACGTTATCCACGTTCGAATACTCTTCGCTCCTTTCTTCTCTCTCTCTACTTCTCCTCTCTCTCATCTCTCTCTTCTGCTTCTCTCTGTCTCTCTCTCTCTCTCATCTCTTCTCATACTCTTCTCTCTCTTCGGTTTCCCTCCTCCTCACTCTTCTTTATTCTCTCTCTCTCTCGCTCTTCTTCTTCTCTCTCCTCCTCTCTTCTCTCTCTCTATTCCATCAACTTTTTAAAGATGCTTCTGCTCTCTCTCTCTCTCTCGCTCTCTCATGCTCTCTCTGCTCTCTTCTCTCTCTCTCTCTCTCTCTCTCTCTCTTTCTCTCTCTCTCTCCTCTCTCCCTCTCTCTCCTCACCTTCTCTCTTTCTTTCTCTCTCTCTCTTTCTCTCTCTCTCCATCTTTCGTTCAACCCTACTCTCATCCTTCTCTCTCTCTCTCCTCTCTCCTCTCTCTCTCTCTCTCTTCTCTCTCTCTCTCTCTCTCTCTCTTCTGCTTCTCTCTCTCTCTCTCATCTTCTTCTCAATCTCTCATTCTCTCTCTCTCTCTCTCTCTCTCTCTGCTCCTCTCTCTCTCGATCTCTCTCTTCTCTCTCTCTACTCTCCTCTCTCTCTCTCTCATCTCTCTCTCTCTCAATGTATATATATATATAATCGACTTTGTTTTCAAAGGAATTTGAAATTTTGGTATCAATTCTATTCTACAATCTTTTAAAGTAACCATTTCACAGTGCTTTTATTAATGTATTATATTATATTATGATATTATTATTCATGTATTATTATTATATATTATTATATTATTATTATTATTATGATATTGATTATCATTATTTCATTATTATCATTTATTCAATTATTATTATTACTTATTATTATCTATTATTATATTATTAATTATATTATTTATTAGTATTATTATTAATGTATATTATTATTATTATTATTTCTTATTATTATTTGTATTATTATTTATATTATTATTATCTATTTTAGTATTATTATTATTATATATTATTATATTATATTATTATTCATTATATTTTATTATTAATTAATTAATTAATTAATATTCAATTAATATTACTTAAAAATATTTCTAATTAGTATTTTATTCGATTATATATTATTTTATTTATGTATATTATTATTAATTATATTATTATTATTATTTATATTTATATTATTATTATTATTGATAAATTATTATTACTGTAATTATTATTATTATTTTTTTATATTATTATTTTTTATCATACTTATTTTTCTATATTATTACTTTGATTTATTATTATTATATTATCATTATCATTATTTTTTATTTTTATTAATTATTATTATTATTATATAATTATATATATTATTGATTATTATTTTGTTATTTTTTTTATAATTATTTTTTATATTATTTTATATATTTCATTTAATATTTATTTCTTTATTATTTTTATATTATTATTATCTATTATTATACTTATTATATATTATTAATTATTATTTATTATTATTCATAATTATTATTATTATTTATTATTATTAATTATATTATTATATATTATTATTTTTATATTATTATTTTTTGAAATATTATTTACGATTTATAATTATATTTATATTATTAATTCATTATTATACATAATTAATTTATTAATTATTATTATATTTATTATTATTAATTATTATTATTATTATTGATTATATTTATTATTATATGTTATTATTAGTTATTATTAATTATATTATCTATATTATTATATTATTATTATTATTATTATTATTATTATCTAACAACACAATTTAATCGATAACATTTAAACTTTAAACTAATTTTACATCGAAAATTTTCTAAATTTGTATAAATAGAATCAATTTCAAAGATAGTTTTTGCCATAACAGAACAAAGGGGGATTTCGAGCTACGTGCTCCGTGAATATTTACTTGGTACTTACTTGTATTAATCCTCTAAAGCACTCATTATAGGATATACTAATTGATTGTCTAACTCAAAAAAAAATTCAACTGATTTATTACTTGATTTTGTTATTTATTTGATTTTATTTTTTTTTTTTAAAATATGATAAATTAGATTTTAGAATTTGTTTTTTTTTAAATTTTTTTTTTTTTTTTTTTTTTTTTTTGTAAATTTTATATATATGCACATAACATTCCAACAGAAATAAAAAATTTTTTAAATTTAAACAATATAATACTTCATTATATTATGAAGTTTTTGTAACATGACTATTTTTTTAATACTTTATAACGTTTTGAATATTTCATTATTAACCATCAATCCTGGTACGTTTTAGAATCTCTTAGTGCCTCTCGATATGCAGTTCATTGTGTCTGTGTAGATTATCGAGAGTTAAATATGTAATAATTAAGCCTATGATTGTGTGTAGATTATCGAGAGTTAAATATGTAATAATTAAGCCTATGATTGAGTTTGCCTAGTGAGTAATATATTATTAATTTGTATTTTAATGATAGGCTATAATGATTGTAATATTTAGCCCGCATGCCTAATTCCCCAATATTTTTATAGTAGGATGATATTATAGCTATACTAAATATAAAATTTAGTATAGTACCCAATCTTTTGATGATGTTATCCAAAACTACCCTGGTGCTCGATTAATATTATACTATAGACATGAATAATACCCCGCCTTATAAAACTAAAATAATTACCTTATATATATCAACATACTAAAAAAAATATATTAGCCTTACCATAAATATTATATTTCCGTAACTGACACATCGATAATCTGATAAAAAATAAAAAATATCCCCTAAAAATAAAAATATTCGATTGTTTCTATAAAATCAAAAAATCAAACATTATAATATTGGAAAATATAAGATAAATATCCCAATTTCTTCCACCCTAATTATAAGTACCATAGAGAAAAATAAGTAAACTCCCATGTGTTTTTATTCTAATGTCAGAAGGGCGCCTCATGTTCCATTATCCCTTCCTGTTCTCCGCTTTGAACTACATGAAGTCCCATACAATAGTTTTTTCCTACACTCACATATATAGTAATAACAGTATGAATACGAAAAATACACATATCTGTCATACGCAATGAGAAGTTAGTCCATAAAGTGAGAGAGGAATATATAAAGCAAGAGATGCAATGATTTAACTATGTTGCTTATATTAAATAGTTATTACACATAACTTATTATTATATATACTTGTTGGTAAAGTATATGAATAATCACCGATGAAAGTGAAATAATTATATAATATATAAGTTTCGTCTAATAGTAGGATGTAACTTTCATGTTAATGCCTGATTGATGTCAATGTACAAAGATTATTATTTAAATTAACGTTAACGGAATTTACAATGAGTGGTATAAAGTGTTTCTTTTTTTAA
Source organism: Trachelipus rathkii (assembly GCA_015478945.1). Classification (NCBI taxonomy): domain Eukaryota; kingdom Metazoa; phylum Arthropoda; class Malacostraca; order Isopoda; family Trachelipodidae; genus Trachelipus; species Trachelipus rathkii. The sequence goes on along the minus strand of JABUQX010128895.1, from coordinate 11,873 downwards.
TGGATTTTATTTGAAGAAGGTGTGGTGGGGAGGCGACCAGATATTATCTTAAGGGCTTTATTTTGAACTATACAAGTACTATTTAAGTTATTAGCCTTAATTATCACAAGTTTATATATGTATCGAAATTGCGTCACATTCTCTGTTCCATTAAAGAGGTAATATCACATGATTATATTGGACAGGAGATTAAAAGACAATAAGAATAATAATAATATAATCATCTATTTAAACATAATTATAATCCATGTTTTATTAAATAATAAAATATAAATATTATAAAATTTTAATAAATCCATAAATAATTAAATAATAATATATACTAATTATTATAATATAATAATAAAAATATAATATAATAATGAATTAAATTAAATAAATAATAATAATATAATAATAATTAATAATAATAATAATATAATAATATAATAATAACCTATAAATAAAATTAATCTAATAACCGATAAATATAAATATATGATTAAATTATAAATATTAATAATAAATAATAATAATATATAATAATAATATATAATTAAATTATATAATATAATTAATAATACTAATTAATAAATAATTAATAAAATATATAAATTATTTAGATAATGTGTTTTTAATTTTGATGGTATGCCTTAACAATTGAAGTTTTTTAATAAAGATATAAAATTTAATAATATGTTAAAGTTTTTCTATAAATATTCCATACAATTGTACGGTTCCCACTTACTTCATATTATATATAGGAATTTCAGTTCAATTTCATATTACGTATCAATCAACGATTGTTATAACCATGAAGAAAATATATCATATATTATTAATTTCTATCTTATTTTATTTCCAGAATTAGATAAGTAATTAATTCTGGTTGATTTAGTCCTACCCACTCTATAATATGCGTATAGATATTTTTTGCATAATTGTCCTTATTTAGATTAATAGTAACACATCAGATTTTAATCAACTTCTTATAGTAATCTACCAATTATAAAGGTGACAGAGCTTTAATATGATGATACGCAAAGAACCATAACATATCATTGAGTAATCTGAGAAATATATATTGCGTGTAATAATATTTTTGCAATTTTATATATTAAGATATTATTAATGAAAATGAAAAAGATAATAAAATGAAGTATCAGTTCTTAATAACGTTATTAAATTTATTACTCAATGAAGTTTACCAGATATGAATTTCTGGAACTAGAATTAATTATTTCCCAGCGTCCCATGTAAATTTTTCCATATACCCGTTCTTGGAGAAGTTTTATTAATAATGTAAAAGGAAATATATTAACAGATTAAATAAAAGAAAATTAAACTTATTTCCAATAATAAAATGTATTTGTGATAGTTACCAGTAATTTATTTCTTAAATATTTATTTTGGATAATTTCATTTTTTTTTTATACCAATCTAATTATCTATTAAAAATTTATTTAAAAGTTTATTAAAACAATTTACTAGATATTAATTTTTTAGATAAATTTCTCTTTATAATTTTACTTATCCTCCTATCTTATCTATAATACTGACAATCTTTTCTATCATCACTATATATATATATACCAACTTACTAGAGCTAAGCGTGTAAACAAGTTAAACACGAAGTTAGCTGTAACGCGTAGGGTCTGTTCCAGTCATAAATACCAGTTTTTCCTATTATTTATTCTGCTCTAAAAGATTCCATAACACTTATGGTTTTTGTTTTAAATTTTATTTAAACGCAGATACACCATATTGATATGAAAAATGATATACCTAATATATATATAAGTAACAATATATAAATAGATACTCTGGTATTACTATAAAACGAATAGTGTTTTAAATATTTTTTAATGGTATATTTAATACAAATAAAAGTTAAATGAAATGTAAATACACTTTGGATAGTGTGTCATTTGCATAAAATGAAAAGTTGAATATGTAATTAATTTTGTAAAGTTATATATTAATTATATATAAATATTATATATATGTGAAAAAAATTAGTTAAAGGGAGTAAAAATTAAATATATATATAATTAGTATATAATACTTTTTAATATTAATTCGATTTTATTTGAATATTCAGCATAGTATATAAAATATGCGACTATATATGCTATTTTGAGAAGTAGATATACCATATATAAAATATAATATATATTATATATGATATATATATAATATACATATGGATATAAATTAATAGTATCTAGAATAATATATTACTATATAATGCAAATTATATAAAATATAAATTTAATATAGTTCAATAATTGTGATTAATATATAATTTACTGATTTAACAAAAATGAAAATAATATAAATATTAAGGTAATAATATAATTATTCAGATATTAATTATAATATTTTTAACTTAAGACTTTACGTACATTTTTCTTCAAATTTTTTAAGCGATTTATTCAAATAGCTTATAGTGTAAGTAGAATAAGTAGAATGTATTTACCATTTATTAAATATATGATATATAATAGTCTAATATATATATACATATATACTATATAATATATCATATATATATACTATAGTATATATACTATATATACTTATATAATTATATAACTTATATAATATATATCAATATATTATTATATACTTTAGTTAATATTATACTATAATATATAATTAATAATCTTTAATTATAATATATATATAATATCTATATATTAATATATATATATTATTAATATCTAATATATTAATTATTATGATTATTAATAATATATATTAATTATATTAGATATTAATTCTCATATTAAATTATTAATATATATATCATTAAATATATTATATATATGTATAGTTACTATAATATCATATATATATCATTTGACCCTGTTACTGTTTATATCACGACTCTGTGCGTGAGTTTGCATATTTTTTTTTTATATATAATTTTCCCTTGTTAGTATGATTACTATAAAAATATCAAATATTTATAATATATAGTTTTTTAAGAGTGACCCGAATTGAATTATGCATATACTATATATAAATATATATAGGACCCTGTACGTTTAAACTTTTTTATGATGATTAATAATAAATTCATATATTAATGTTATTATGTAGACCTGTTAAAAATAAACATTATCAGCGATAAATTAAATATAAATTTATTAAATATAGTATATATATATATATATTACCTATATATTCTAAATACTACATAATATATATATTTATATATATATATAACTATGTATCATACCTAATCGTAGATACATTTTTTTAATATATACTATACTATAATAATTATATATACATATATATAATACTAATATTATACTATATTATATATATATATATATATATAACTATACCTATATATATATATTAATTTATGATATAATATATTATATTATAATTATAGATCATATATAGATATTCCAAGATCATATATATATATATGATATACTATATGCACACCCACACACATATACTAGTATACTTATTATATGACTTTTTATATACTATATATATATAAGTATATAAATAATGTTATATAGTTATATATAGTTATATATATAAGAAAATAATATTGTGAACGCGCCTAGCTTTATTTTGCATGTCTTGATAAAGTCTTTATAAAAGATATATAAAAAATAGGATTTTCCATTTTAAAGTTTATTAAATATTTCATCTTTTAATTTCACATTTTATTTAACAAGAATGATGATTACCTTTACATGGTTAAGAATATTAAATTTTTTATTCCTAGAATAAAAGAAAGTGTAGAAGAGTTTGAAAATGTTGAAAACATAATCTCGGTGCTTTTTGAGTAAATATTTTTTTGTGTCATTTGTCTATCTGTGAATGAAATGACCACTCTAGACCAACTTATATTTGGTAAAATAGGTATGGTAAGTAGTTGATGTTTTGTGTCCTTAGATTGGAGTTTTGGAGTTTACACGAATCCTGAAAGGAATAACTTGGTAGTAGAAGTTGACACAATGAATATTTCATAGGTATCTTCAAACGTTAACATTTCCCGTGCCTTTTTTTTACCAGGGTATCCTTCTTCCATTGTATAAGAGCAATTGAGCCTAACCAAAAGGAAGTGCCTGCTGTATGCCAGAAAAGTACCATAATTCTAAAATATTACATGAAACAACAGTAATAAACCCATGAACAAAAACACTTTCCAAAATTTAAATTGCGAAATTTAAGTAAACCTAAAGTGATTGACCTGTTTGTTGGGGATAGTACAAGAGCACAATGTCCTTTCCACTCATTATTAGCATTTATACGAAGTAAAAATCCTCCCTACGTTACATGGTTGAGTAAGATTCTAAAATTACTGGCTCTTGGACACAGTCTTCCCTTTCTCCCATTATTTTTTTTGACACTCATTTCCCTTAATTTCCACTAAATATTATCAATTATTAGCAGAATATTATTTGTCAGGGCGCTTCGGTGGCAAATTCTACTACTCTGTTGTCTTTATCCATTATTTTCCTCTGGAGGAAGGTGTTCATGCGTGCCCCACAATATAGTTTATTACAGGCTGATGAATCGCCTGAGAGATAAATCACAGACCAACACACATTTTGGTACCCCAAATGTTAGACCTGTTTCTGAGTACATTTGACCTGTTGATTCCAAAACTTGCATCCGTTTTCCCCTATCAGCTCTAGTTTTTGAGTTACAGACCATGCACCATATGCCAATCTACACTTTAATGGCCCAAAAAACCAAAGGTTAATTTAATGCAGTGCTTAAATGAATATATTTTAGCATAATGAATACATGTTAAAAATTAAAAGAAAGGTGTACATGAAAATTTTTTATTTCATATTAAAAATAAGTTTATGAAACAATTTTCATATATTCTATACACAAGAAGCTCCATTTGCAAGAATTGCGAGAGTGGGCTCTGCCAAGATAATCTCGCACTAGATTCCAACAATAGTCAGCCATCATATGTGCGTCCCATTTTCCTTGGTATCTAGCTTCCATTGTTTGTTTTTTTTATGTCTAGGTGAAATCTTTCACCTTGTCCTTCGTTTAGTTCAATAAGGTTCTCTGGAAAGCTGTTTAAGTAGCTGTGCAAATAGTGGACTTTAACACTCATGTTTCAGCCTAGCCTGTTGAAATTAAACAGCATATAATTTACTAATTGAGTCCAATTGCCTGACTTCCTGTTCCTAAAAATGTTTTTCATAATAACAAACGAATAACAGGCACATGATTCAATTTCATTCATTGATTCAATGAAATGTGGGTCATTTATAAGTTGTCTGATCTGTGGGTCATCGAAACATCCTGCTTTCAGTTTTCCCATGGTAAGGCCAGGTAACTAACGAGCTATGTATTATATGCATGAACTGTCTTTCTATATATATATATATATATATATATATTATAATTATATATATATATATAATATACTATAGTATATATATAATATATATTATATAATATATATATATATATATATATATATATATGTAATATATATATATCATATATATATATATATACTATATTATATATATATATATATATATATATATTTATATATATATATATTAATAATATAATATAATATTATATATATGATATATATAGGTATTTTGGGGATGAAGTCATTAATGAAGAGGAGGTAATGGGTAGAGTGAGAAAGTTGAAGAATGGTAAATCTGCAGGTATAGATATAATTACTGGTGAAATGGTCAAGAACGTAGGCGAGATAGTGATTGATTGGACTTGGAAGTTGTGTAACAAAGCGTTCATGGAGGATATAGTTCCGAGGAATTGGAGGAGAGCAGTAATAGTACCCTTATGTAAGGGTAAGGGGGATAAGGGTAACTGTAGGAATTATAGGGGAATTAGTTTATTGAGTGTTGTAGGGAAGACATTTGCTGGTATTTTGATATTTCTATAACGTCATGCATGCGTTTTCCGTTTTCTAAACGTCGTTGAACAACATTTGTATTTTCACTTTTAATATTCAAATCTCACTCTCTTTTGCAAGAGTTAACTAGCATATTCTCCTGGGCATGCATAAACATTTATATTTTGTTTAAAGTTTCATTTTTGTTTGTTAGTTTTTATTATTTTATAAGATTTCTTTTGCTTAATTTTATTTATTTTATGTTTTATTTTACATTTATATCTTGTTTACTGTTTTTATTATTTTTAATATATTATTCTACATTTTCAGTTTTATTTTTATTTAGTTATTTATTTTTCAATTTTTATTTTAAAACTTTTTACTTTTAAAATTCAATTTATTTATTTAAAATTTTTATTTTAAAACATTTTATTTTTAAAATTTTATTTATTTATATTTAAATTTTTATTTTAAAACTTTTATTTATTTTAAGAATTTTTATTTTAAAACGTTTTATTTATAAAATTTTATTTTCTGTAAATTAAAAAATTATAAAACATTTTGTTTTTACTAATTTTTTTTTTATTTTTTATTAAAAATATGTACTTTGTTTACCGTCTATAGGAATGGCTTTACTTGCGCTTTAGACCATTGGGCCATCGAGGCCGATGAAGAGGATCGCTTTAACAATTAAAGGAAAACAAAATTACCAGTCTGGGATTGAACTTAATGGTCTAATCAACACCTCCTAATGTAGTGATCAGGGTTGTGGAGTCGGTTCAATGTCATTCATTATGACGAATAGCGATAAAAGACCAGTTGTTGGAAAGATTAAATGTGATTTAATCTTTGGTGAGTGAGCATGTTTCATGTAAAAATAATAACTTCAAACAAGAAACGAGTTACTTATAGAAGTGAAAGCCCGCCAATGTTAGAGTCGAAGCAGTCATGTACACAGTAGGAAACCCATTCATGCAAGCAACATCAGGTGACGTTAGCCTCAACGTGTCTAGGAAAAAATAATCTGTTTTAGAAGTTAAGAAAATTTAGTTGTGTTAACCAGTGTGACGAGAGAGAGAGAGAGTGTGTGTGTGTGTGTGTGGTGAGAGAGAGAGAGGAGAGAGAGAGAAGAGAGAGAGAGAGAGAGAGAGAGAGAGAGAGAGAGAGAGAGAGAGAGAGATAGAGAAGCCGTAATTAATAAGTTGTATGTGCTAAGATATGTTAATCATCTTAGGTTTGGTTAAGCTACGTTAGACAATGCTTTATGAAAGATTAGTAAAACGGCAGATAGTTAGGGAGAGGTCGTATACTTAATAAGATCTTTGTGCTAAGATTCACATTTTGTGCAACATTTGGTTGGTATAGTGATTATCTTAATCGCTGAATTCATTTCATTTTTACGAGTTAAACCTATTTTATGAGTAAACCTTATTTTTGGGGTTCGATCCCCACATCGTGTGTGGAACTTACAGTTTCTGATTCTTCCAGAATCATCCTTCATCGTTCTTTCATTTTCTTCTCTTATGCACTCTGGGACCCCACACCTGGGGGTGCTCAGGTTACCCGTAGAAACCATCAAAACCGAGATAATTGTGTAGGAGGCGTGTGGAAAAAGAGGAATTGCTTCAAAATTGGAATTTTAATAGAATAATAGGCCTAACTGAAGACACCACACCGCACGCACGGTCTGAACTAGCACGCGGACCATTACTCCGCATCATGAGTATTCTCAGTTTCTGTCTTCTTATTCTTTCTTCATTTTTCTCCCTCCTGGGGGTACTCAGACACCCTTGAGGTTTTATACCCTCAATTCAAGATTTCAATTTCGGCTCCGGCTTAGGTTCCGTGTCCTGCTCAGTCATCTGCTCATGCTCTTTCTCCGGCTCCAACAGCTCAGTGCTCATCATCATGAGCTTATTCATGCTTTGTTTCTTTCTCTACCTCCGATTCCTTAGCTGAATCCTAACGGTTGCATATTTTTCACCTATGTACAGCCATGTCCAACTTTAAGGGCTCAGCACCTCCCCTGGAGGGGGTGCGTAGCGGTGTGAAATTTCAGCTCCGAGAGACTGACACCATCAGCTATTGGGGTAGCAAGTTTGAGGTGAATACGATAATAAGAACACCCTAAAATGAGGGGGAAAAAGTGTGACTTATAGGTCTCCTTCCTAGACCCCATCAGATTGTACCACCTACTACCCGATTACATCGAAAAAATGTTATATAATACTGATGACTTTATTTCTAATGTGTTTTTCGATGTAATAAGGCAACTAGAGCAAGAAGAAAGCAGATTTAAATATCAATACCACGATTAATCGATTGGAATCATTGGAAATGGTCTACAGATCATTTAAAACCTAAGAACCAAAAACCCTTTTTTGGGATTTAAATCCTCTAAGTGCAGGTTAAGAAACTCAGAAAACTTTCTCACCGACCTTAGAAACCTATGCTTTGACACATCAAGAGTCAAAATCTGATGACGTTAGGGGAAATTCCCAAGTCAACTGCCGACACGATTTGGATATCCTGTTGTTGTTGTTCTTGAGATCCTCAATTCTGGATAACAATCCTAAAAAAACAAATCTTTGCCACTGACGTGCAGTACTGCCAGTGGAAAAAATCTCCAAATTCCTCCGCAGTTGGGGGCTTTACTCAAGTCCGCTGCTGACATGCCTGCAGCTATGGAAAAGCGCCAAATATGCCAAAAATTATCAATAATTGCTAAATGTGCCATATAATGACCAAGGTTACCAAATTTAACTACAATTTTGGCATGTATCATTTTTGCTGTCAGTTGTGCCCCCTATTGTAATATATTATATATATATAATAATATATATATATATATATATATATAATATATAATATATAATATATATATATATATATAATATATATATATATATATATATATTATATATATAAGAAAGGGCTTACTTAGTAATAGAAATAAAGGAGTGTGATTGAAACGGGAATACAAATAAAGTTTAGATAAAACCCCAGATGGTGTTGATTTGTGCGGATTTGAATAAGGAATTGGGAAATCCCTTCAAAAGTTTATTAAAGGTCAGGTAAATCGAAAAATCGAAGAAGATTTCTCCTGTGACTGCTCAGATGTAATTCAAGAGAAACTTGGAAATATTATTCCAAACTCATTAATAAGCAAATAATGCAACACGCAAATATATATATATATATATATATTATATATATATATAGTATATAATATATATATATATATATATATATATAATATATATATAATATATATATATATATATATATATATATATATATATATATATATAATATATATATATATAATATATATATATATAGTATAATATATATATATATATATATTATAATATATATATATATTACTATATATATATATATATATATATATATTATATATATATATATAATATATATCATATATGATATATATATATATACTATAAATATATTATATATAAATATATATTATATATATATATATATATATATATATATATATATATATATATATATATTAATATACTAGTATAATAATATATTATATTATACAGTATATATATATAATTATATATGATGAGAAAATTTTTAATTTCTCACTTAAATGTACATTTTTTATCCAACGTTATTAATCCCTTTTTACCCCCATTTTAGTTTTTCTTTTTTTACGATTCCATCGGCTGAAAAGCAGAGGTCTGCTTCAGAATTTCCTAATTCCACAATTTCTCTTTTTTATTTCATATTTTTTTAAAGAAAAGGGATTCTGTTATTTCCTTTTTGGCTTAACCTTTTGTTATGTTTTTAAAACATAATAAATTGAAGCAATATGTTTTCAGCTTTTACGCTTATTACTCGACAGCTTAAAAGATAAAAAAGAATATATAATATATATTACATATATATATATATATATGTATATATATAATAATATATATATAATATATATATTATATATAATATATATCATATATATATATATATATGTATAATAATATATATATATATATATATATATAATATTATATAGTATATATATATATATAATATATATATATATATATATATATATATATATATATATATATATATATATATATGTCACGTTATGAGAACGCCGAGGTAGAGAATTTGAGCTTCATCACTCAAGATCGGCTAAAAAGACTGCATCAAATATCTATCGTCTAAATTATGGAAAGATTTTATTATTTTATCAATTTATTATTGTTATTATTTTTATTTCAATGATGATATCAATCTTAGAACTCCACACATTAACTTTGATCAGCTATTGCAAATTCTATGTTAAAATCAATTATAAACTTAGCATTAGTTATTTATTTAAAATATTGTAATTTTATTCGGTAATCTGGATACCGTCTAGTTATATATATATATAATGCAAAGTTATGTATGGGGCTTTTTGCCTAATCTCTCGTGCTAATAATATCTATTAAAATATTATATTGTCTTTTCATCAGAAGCTCACTTCGTTCAACCTTGTAATACTTTCTTCAAAATTGAATCGTTAGAACTTATTAGGAAAAGATCTTTATCTTACTAAACAGTGAGATTATTATTCCCCTAGACAACAGTATTAGATCATTATTTACAAGAACCCGCAAGAAGCAATCGGCCCTTCTTGACAAATTGGTTGGCCTGTCCGAAAAGTTCTACTTTCTCGACAAATTGGTTGGCCTGTCCGAAAAGTTCTACTTTCTCCTGACTCTTTGTATAGTTATTCTGCACGATGGACTTACAAGCCATATTTCAAATAGCCAAGGATCTTGGCCTTAAGAACGAAGAAGCTGCAGAGCTCATCAAAAGAGAAGAAGAAATTCAAGCTAAGAAAGACGAAGATGAACGTAAAGCTATACTCCTTGAAAAGGAAATAGAAGAAGCCGAACGTGTTTGGGCAGAAGCCGAGCGTATAAGAAGTCATGAACTGGATTGTATGAGACTTCAAACGCAAATACAACCACCCGTAGTAAACAACGGCTGCAATGGTTACCTCAAGGCTAAAGTTCCTAATCTAGCGCCATTCAACGAGGCTACTGACGAAATGGATGCCTATATTGAAAGATTTGAGTATTATGCTACAGCCTCTAAATGGGATGCCGACATGTGGTCATTTTATTTAAGTTCATTCCTTACTGGACGCGCCCTGTCCGTATTTAATAACCTCCCATCCGAAGATACGACTAACTTTGCTAACCTTAAGCAAGCACTATTAACTCAATATAATCATACGGAGGAGGATTATCGAATTAAACTTAGGGACGCAAATCCGCAGGAAGATGAAACTCCTCTTCGGGAAAGTGGACTCTCAGACTTGGATTCATTAGCGTCTTGCACTGACGAATATTTCCAGGCGAGAGGAAGTAAATTAAGTCTCGAACAGAACGATGTCGATACATTATTTCAGCCCCCCCTTAATGATGAGGGCAAAGGAATCACAAGTCAAGACGAGAGCCAACAGTTTTATTCTAAGACCTGCAGAGATTGCGGAGAGAGGGGTCATGACCATGAGACCTGTTCTTCATCCCGAGACGGAGACGGCAATCTCAAACAAAAAGATGGCAGAAACTGCAATCACGATAAAACGTGGAATTTAAGACGTCAGGGCCTCAGCCAAATTGAAAATGCTGCGATACAAATTACCACCCATCCCCAGGATAAAGTTACCGCTTCCTGTTGTTTAATCAACGAAGAGATCGAGACGCCATTTTATACAGGAGAGGTAGAAGCACTCTGTTTGGATGACGCACTGTATGATCTAACGATTGGAAACATCGAAGGTACCCTTGGACCCCGAAGTCATCAACGTTGAAACAAAGGTAGCGGTGGACTCTAAAGATGCTACTAGCAATGATTATGGGAATGAGATGACCAGTGTCAGGAGTATCCAGGGAGACGACCCTGTTATTTGTAACAATGACGAGTCGGTAAAGCCCGCCTGCGCCTTAAACGAGGTGAATCGACAATCCGAACCCATCGGAAGTAGTTT
>JABUQX010128894.1:15000-19517 GCA_015478945.1 Trachelipus rathkii | reverse complement strand
TTGTTATTACTTCGTTCATTTTGCGCTTCGGATTTGGGTTGCTCAGTTTCATTTATCGGCACCAGCGATTTTTCGTTAACGCCGCTCACACGCGACATAGTGTTCCATACTATGATATAAATCCGCGTGGCTGGTATGAAAATGGCTGTAAAATGGGTTCTGCCAGGCCCGATTCCCCAAACGGAAGCAAGTATATTTTACAGAAAATTATTTTCAATAGATCACCCCTTAAATCAAACATTACAACAACCTGCCTCATGCCGCCTGCTCTCTCTCTCTTTCGCCTGTACCTGCTCCTCTATACTCTCTATATATATATATATGTCTTCATATATCTCAGGTGATGATGGTTTAGAGCGACGGCATAGTGATCCCATATCAAGGCCTGACCCTGGGAAGAGATTTTATTGCTGGAATGCTGGATTGATTTGGACGGAAAATGTAAAAAAAAAAATGTATGTCTCTTTATAAAAAAAGTTACAGCCGGTCCTGGTGGGGCCACCCAGATAGGAAAATTCATCAAAAAAAAATCCAAAATGTGTGCTGTGGTGCCGTGTGTGATTGAAATTTCATTTGTTGAATCATGGAGAAAAGACGTCTCCTCCCTTCAGGTTTTATTTTTTCTTTCAAATCCCAAAAAATTGCCATTCAGCAGGTCAGGATTCTCAAGCTGGGAACTTCAAGTGGGACCTAATTCCCCATCCAGGAGGGTCTCAGGAACCCAACTCATTGGTATTTAGATTGACCATTCCCTCCGCCTCCCACAGACATGCCAGGCATCCCTGTGTTCCCGATCGGCTCTGAGGCCCCCACACTTTCTAGCCTAAATAATATATATATGCTCTTAATACCTGCTCCTAAAAAAAAAAAAAAGTATTTGATGTTTGTTTGTTGTTTATGAAGTCTGTGCAAGTTTACAGGGGTTCAAAGTATTTCTTTTCCTTTCTTAGATTTTTCTTTCCTTTCCATTCCATTCCATTCCTCTCCTCCTCTTTCCTTCTCTTCCTCTCTCTCCTCCTCTCCTCCTCCTCCTCTCTCCTTCATATATATGCATATATATATATATATATGTCTCTCTCTCACTCCTCATATGGATTCAAAGGCTGTGGATCAACTAAGTTATGGTTACTAATATGGGAGCCTGGGTAATTTTTTAAAAACACAGTGATTATTATTATGAGACAGTCTTCCTGGAATTGTGAAGGGCGTTGCTCGATCCTTGCTGGATCCTCTGTGTCCGACACTTGGTTGGTGAGAAGACTGAAATTTTTTAATATTGATAATGAAAAGTACCAAGAAATTTCAGTCTTCAAAATAGTAAATAAATTTGACAATATTTTTTTTTTGTTAAAGATTTTTTTTGAAAAAAAAGGTGTGGTGGTGAATAATGTGTTAAGTTGTGGGGTCTAATGAATATTCGCCCAGTAGTTTGTTATACACTCCAAGTTCAGGATATTTTGCTATACATAGTGATTCAATTATTTTTTGCGTTGTGGGGGTTCGCATTTTCTTGTTGAAGTTATGTGATTAAAGAGTTGTTTGTGATTGAGTTGTTGTCTATAAGGTGAGGGCAAAATTTTGTGAATCTTTTATGGGGGCTTCATTGTGTTGTTTTATTTATTTCCCTTTCATTTTTCTCCAATGTAGCAAAGATTTACAGTTAAAACAGGGGATTTGTACACACATGGTGAAATGGTTTGGGAAGTGTGTGTTGGAGGTTTGAAAATCCGTTTGAGAGAGGGACTGAGAAAGAAAAATGTTTGTTAAAAGATCTTATAGTAGAGGTGTGAGTGTGGGCAGGTAGAAAGGATTTGGGAGGTAAATCAACCAGTTGGGTTCTTAGGATTTGTTTGGCTTTTAAAAGAGAACGAGGAGTTGCAGGTGAGGTTGTTAAAATGTGAAGATGTAAGAAATTAGGGTTCGGTTTAGCCAGAAGGGGAACATATGCGTAAAGCTCTAGGAGGGGAAAGAGGAATGCCAAATTTTTTTTTTTTAGTAATTGTGGCATGTGGGAAGAACTATGAGTAAAAGAAGGATTTAAAGTAGGTTTACGGTAAATACTATAAGAATGTCGGGCTGTGCACTTAGAGAGGTTGTCAGGAAGGTAGTGTTTTGTTGGTGGGAGTTTATGAGTAGATTTTGTGATATTAGTGTGTGTGTATGGGAGTTGACTAGTGGGGATGATATTAGGGTCCAGTGGTAGGGATCAGGACGAAGTATGTCTGACATAGCCAGGTAGTGTTGGAGAGAGAAGAGGGTGGTTAGAGAGCCAAAAAGTAACTCCATAATATATATTGCTGATTGTGGGGACAAAGGAGAGCCCATGCTAAGACCAATTTGTTTTGTTTGTGAGATTTAGGCAGGTGGAGAGAAATTATGTTCAAGAGTGAGGTAAATTAAAATTTTTTTTTAAGAAAGAAAGAAAAAAGCAAAGTTGTAATTGTTTTCAGAGAAGTAACGTTCCTAATAGAGGGGAACTGGTTGAAAGGTACAGGTTCAGGTGAATAAGAGGTGACGAGCCCCAAGGATGGTGCAAGGGTGAAACTCATGTGCGTGTTTGAGGGATAGGAAGTCTTCAGTGTTTTAAGATGGGGGGACGGAGATTGTTTAAATAAGGTTTGAGTTGTTAGGAAAGCCAAGAGGCAACTTGTAGAAACAAATTAGTGTTAGAAAATAATGGACGTACAGGGTTGTTAGGTTTGTGTATCTTAGGGATACCATAATGAGAGACGAGGGAGGCTGGGTTTTAAATCTGAAGATAGAATCATCAACTTATCAGACTATGCCCTACTAATGACGAGAAAATTATTTTGGGTTATGGTTTATCTTTTTCTCTTAAACCCATTACTTCAATTTTGCTCCGATTTTTAACTTTGGAGTCGCACTTCAAAATCCAACTATAACTACGACTTTATTAAAGGATTGATGATTGATGGGTATTATCAACAAGCTTCCAAAGCTTAGATCGAAACCCAAATATTATGATTGTTCCTAAGAGAAGCTAAGGCAGTGAAGAATTTCTTGGGTGTCGATCTAAGTTTTGAGTTGTTGATAATACCATCAATCATCAATCCTTTAATAAAGTCGTAGTTAAATCCTCTTAACAACTCTCACATTAGATTTAACCAACATCTTAAACTCATCACTAAAGATTTCCCCAACCTCAATAATGATTTAAAACCCAGCCTCCCTCGTCTCTCACAATTTTATGGTATCCCTAAGATACGCAAACCTAACAACCCTGTACGCCCCATTATTTCTAACACTAATTCTGTTTCTTATAAGTTTTCTTCTTGGCTTTCCCAACAACTCAGGCCTTCACTTGGCCGATACTCTCATCTTGCAAAACACTGAGGGCTTCCATCCTCCAAACGCACCAATGTTCACCTCCTTAACATCCTTAGTTTTTGACGTCACCTCTTTACCATTTACTCTATTACCGTACCTTTCACCACATCTCATGAACATTCCTTTCATTCTTTCCTTTCCTTTTCATTTACCTAATTTTCGACATTCTTTGATTTAACTGTTCATGGTTTTAATTTTATATTTCATAATTAATTGCATTCATACTTACTTAACTTATTTATGGGCTTAGTGAGGCACTTTTATTCTTAATACCTCTTCTCATCCAACTTTCTGGCTTCAAAGCTGTCAGTGACATTTTTGACCTCCATCTGTACCACTGACCCCTATCATCCTTAATTTTATCAGCTCTATCCACACTAATGTCAAATTCATATGGAACTCTCCTGTCCAATAAAACCCCTTTCACCCTTTTTGTTGAAACCCCTTCGCTTGTCAATATTGGCATTCAACACATATAGTATTCACAAATAAACCTACTTTTAATCCCTCATGTTGGGTTTCTCTTCTTCTCAGCCTAAAATTGGCAGTCTCCTCCTTCCTTTCTTAAGAGCTTTATATGTTTACCTCTTACAAACTGAACAATACATCTTCACTACATTTAACAAACTTTCTTACCCCCAAACATATCATAACTCGTTCTCTTAAAGTGGTAAATTTTTGCAACCCAACCCATTGGTTACCTCCCAAAATCCTTTCTTATCTGCCATTTTCACGCTTTCACACCTCTATCATAAGATCTTTACCTGAATCTTTGAAACTTACCTCAGCCATGCTTCCGTGGGTTTCCGAGCCTCCAACACACACACTCCCAAACCATCTCCCAGTATACAAATCCCTGTTTAACTGTAACTCTGCTACATTGGAGAAACAAATGACTTCCTTAGACGTAAAGCCTTACAATGAGACTCATAAAGATCAAAATTCTGCCCTCACTTTACTCAGGTCACAACTCAATCACAAAATTAAACCTTAATCACACCGGCCTATCATGTACAGGTTACTTGTTTACCACAGCATGATGTTGAGATCATATACATAAAAAATGTCGATTCCGACCCCTTCCTCCCATTCCATTCCTTCCATTCCATCCAGACAAATCCACTCCATCCATTTATCCATATTTCCTTCCTCTCTCTCTCTCTCTTTCT
>JABUQX010128894.1:0-12500 GCA_015478945.1 Trachelipus rathkii | reverse complement strand
TCCGGATATACAAGCCGATTCGGAGTTCCTAACACCTCACCGCTTCGCACATCCCTTAACCAGCCGACTATCATCATGCTTTCCCATGACCAAGCCATCTCAACGTGCTTTCATTTTGTGCTGTTTTCCTGTTTACAAATTTCATGAGTTTCATTTCCTCGATTTTACCAATACTTCTCACATCTAACACGCCCTAAGATATATATATATATATATATATATATATATATATATATATATATATATATATATATATATATATATATATATATATATATATATATATATTTACTATATATTTATATATATATATATATAATATATATATCTAGAGTCGATAGAGTTGGGTATAGTATAGGGGCATTAAATGTCCAAATAAGCCCACATACCCGGCCAATCTTCTTCACATACCAGACGTACTACACACCTGATTGCACACATACACTATCATTTTCAATTTTAAGAATATTCCTAATACTTCTGGTCAAATTGTCTGCCATTTCTTCTTCCGATGCTTTTAACTGGTCGAACTTGAGGGTGTCGTATTCTTTTATCGTCTTAATTAAAATGATTATAGGTTCGAAAAGATCGAAGTTTTCTCGAAGTGCGCAGTTATTCCCTCTGTAATTGAGGAGTACATCCTATTTGCTTTCTTTTCTTCCTTTTAACGTGCTTAATCCCCTTCTCAGAAGGTAACACGGGGGGACTACAGGTAATTTAACCTTAAGGTCGGCTATCCCAAGCCTATTCGCCACCAAATGTTCGCAGCCGAGTTTTAATTCTTGCCCCCAGGAAGATAAAACTCAGACTGCTACGCGGAGGATTGAACCATGCAGCGTCCTCTCGTATGAGAGTCGGCGTGTCAATCTCGTACGCCACGAGGCTTTCTTTTCAACTAATGAAAACTGATAAACCTTGGATTAATTCTCTTTGATTTCTGTTTCAGGGAAGGTGCCTAGCTTCAAGGGTTCCTGTCATCGTCAATTAAACTCAAGAAGCTCATCATGGATGCCTATTTTTTTCATCCCGAAATCAAGCAAAATCTATTCCCCTTAATTGATACAGAAACCTCTTTTTTTCAGTATTAAAAAGAGGAATAATTAATCAACCTGGTTACAATTAATTCTTCGATAAGATTTTTCTGACACTTGCTTAAAATCTCAACTCTAAAATTGTTTCTTCCTCTTTCTCTCCTCAGTTTGAATTCCTAACTTCCTATGACATCTCTCTTATTTTCTGCTTAAACAGACTGAAATCTTATCTCAAACCTAGCTTTGTTTTTTTTTGTTTTTATTCAACTTTAGATTATTCCGTTGGTATTTCTATTTCTCGGGTCCACATTCATTCCTTCATTCATATATATTTACCATTATATTGAAATTCCTTCTAAGACGTGATTTTTGCTCTCTCTCTCTTTCTCTTTTCAATTTCCATTTCAATTGTTCTATTGCAGCCGGTGTAGAATGCAATCTTTTAAATCTATCAACAATTCCAACAGTTTCAAGAGTATACAGTTCCTGAGGATTTTGGTCTACTCTTAATCACCTATCTAATCTTATGCCGATGACCCGTGCCCTAATTTATTCTCATCTAAATACTGTTACATATGCTGTACTAAAGTAATAAGTTTCTCAAATCCAGGCAAAACGCGTTATTTTTTTTATTGTCACTTAATTTTATATAGTTTCCTATCGTAACCTAGTGTGAAGAACTTCCTCTCCTCAACATTGTCGAAAAGCGATAATATTAAGAAACTTGAACCATATTCCGTTTAAGAAAAATTTTCAAAGAAAATGTACATGGTCAGCATCACCTCATAACGCAGATCAATTTTAATTTTAACTCTTCAGCAAATCAATCTCATTTCTTAGGCAAGTTGACCAAACTTATGAACAGTTTCAGTTAACATCCTAGCATTTCTCATTGTCTCCTCGACTTTATAAGAAACATTGCGATTTATAGCTATTAACATTTTATGATCTCTATTTCTAGCTTCTATATATTGCTCGATACTTCCCAATTACTACTAATAACAGTATCTAAGAACTTTAATTTGTTAACAGTCTCTATCTATCCCCATTAGTAATTAAAAGAACATTACACTTTTTACTATTAAAATTCATTTGCCAATTTTTCACTCCAATTCCCAACAAAAAAAAATTACTCTAATTCGTGCTTAATTTTTATACTACTCCCAAAATTTCAAACAGAAGTGGTTAGTTTTTGTATCGTCAGCAAACTTAGAGCCTACACATTTTATTTATTTGAACTTCATTTATATAAATAGCAGCAGAAATAAGTCCAGCTTAAATCCCTAAGAAATACTACTTTTTTTTAGCCCCCCAAATAATGGTTTAACACTTTAATGCTACATATTGCCTTCTGTTGCTCAATAATTTTTTAAAACTTCATTATGCACCATTCCCTCTATGCCGTACTGATAACTTATGCATATACCGTACTATGATAACTTGTGCATCAGTACACCGTAAGGTACTTCATCTACCAAGGGCTTTGTTTAAATATAAATATCAAATAGCTTCCTTATTTTACAGATATTAAACATTTTAAAGACCAAATTATTGATTAAGCAAATGAATTCTTATAGTGATCGTAATGAAAAGAAAAATTAAAATTTATTGATATTATGTGATTTTTAATGCACAGTGGACGTGTGATCCGCGATTTCCATATCATCCAAATATGAAGAAAAAAGAAAGTGAAAAGTGATTGTATTTTTTCTAAATTGACGAGATACCACAGTGAAGGTCCGTCGCGGTCTTGTGAAGCTCTAGGATGAATTATTTCGATTGTGACGGGCTCTCACTAAAGGGTATGAGGGGATGGTAGGGGAGGGGTTTTCCTTTCGACTTACGTTATGTTCTTCTACTAACTTTTTTGTTTCCAGTGAATGTTGCGCACATCACCTTCAATCTAGGGAAAGGAGGAAGATAAAGAAGAAGAATAACCATGTTACTAGGAGTATGAATTAAAAATGTGAAGTATTAGGTCATACCATTACTAATAATGTTCAAAATTTGGAATAAGTAATAATGTTCAAAATTTACCATTTAAATTAATTTGAACGAAGTACCTTAATATTTTAAATGTATGCGAACATATACTAATATAGTTATTACCTGGACAATTTAAGCACCGAAAACATTATTCAATTTATCGAAATTATACTTTGGACAGTACTTATGAAAACGACCTAATACCTAAGACTCCAACTTATTAAAAAGGTGTCTCTTTTAGAGCTTATTTTACCTGTTTGGATCCAACTCAGATTCTTCCTTCAGGTCCATACCTCTTGTAGTCATTACAAACCCAAGTTGTATAGCAATATTTACTGAAAATTAATAAAAGCTCTAATTTATAAACCAAGGATAATGAATTGCTATTCCTGCTTAACCGTGTTCATGGGCAAATTTTCAGTATATATTGGTTCCACACTCTAATGTATCTAAATATGTTTGCAGCTCCTTCTTTAGAAAACCTTGTAATTAACGCTTAACTTCAGAGAATAAAATCCCGTATCATCTTCTACAGGGTTCGGAATTGCAGCAAGAAGAATCATGTTTCAAATAACTGATAAACCAAATATGGGAACAAACATAGTAAAAAAAAAATGCTGTCCTAGTATATAGCGAATTACTAAAAGTAAAGCGATGAAGCAGTCATCCCAAAGGCAGAATGGTAAGTAGATTTTTAAAACTCGATGTCTAGTATTAGGCAATATTATCTTAAGTTTCGAAGGGGAAATCTTTTTCAAATATTTTCGTGGTTCTCCCTCCCCTATCTAGATATATGAAGGTGAAAATGAGAAAAATTATAATTAACGAAAAAAATTAGCTTCCCCCTCCATCAAAAACCAAAGATTCCTTCTTCATCCCGAAAAACAAAGAAAAACTTTCCAACTGGAAGGAAATGGTAATGACGTATTCGTACTTGTATAAACACGACATAGAAATATGCAAATCAATTACGAAAAGCTAATTTTACATAAAATTTTGCCCCAATATTAATTGAAGGAAGTTCAGCAAAATTTACTTAAAAACGTGAATAAGTTTCGAGTTTTCTTGGAGGAAAGCCAGAAGAAGCAAGTAGTAAAATCATGATAGATCAGAAAAAACTCCAGAATAGTTTCTGCAGAAGTCATACATTTTAATGTCCAAACATCAAATAATAAAAAAGTTATTCCTGTATGTGAGGAAGAAAGAATTTCCACAATGCAAGTTCTGCGAGTAGTAAGAGGCGAATAAAAGTGGTAGCTGGGTTGGGCTCCCGCTACCACTTATTTCTGCCTTAGAAATGCTCATCCATGCCTCGAAATTCTGGTGCATGTTTGAGAACCCTACCCACAGTACTGGGAACTAAATGGCATCTTATGAAGATAAGTAAAGTATTAATATTACCTGGGAATTATTATCTTTGGAATTTTTTGTAACGAATGAACATTATAAATTAAATAATTACCAGAGGTTGATATTAAGATATAAAAAATAATAAATTAATATTAAAAGTGAAAGTTACTGCGGAAGTAAGTTGCACCGTTATGATAGTAGAGTGAGAGGAGAGAAGGAGTTTGGAAAAATTAAACAAATGTGAAAGATGTAGAAAAGGAAAAGGAGGGAGTAAGTAACGTAGGTGTTGGTAGAGGATATAAAAGGTATTTGATGTTTGATATATGCAGAGATATATTGTTGAAGTAACTTAATATGGTGTTAAAATATTTAAGTAGTACATTCCTTAGATTAGTGGTGGTAATAATTCAGTAGCGTTGAGTAAAATTTGAGTACTAATAGAGTGAGTTAAAATTAAGTCTCTAAGAGAGTAAATCAGTTGACAGCATAGACAACTGTTGCTGTCTATTTTTCAAATAGTGTGTGAGCATATGTTGATTATGATTTTATGCGTGTGCGAGTGTATTGACTGTATAGTTAGTTTGATGTTGCTATTGTTTTAGTTTGATATTGTTTGGTGTTTATTATTTTATTATTATAATTAATTAATGTTTATTGAGTGTATGATATTATTATTATTATTGTATTATTTATTGACTATTATTATTATTAGTGTATATATTATTAATTTCTAGATTATTTATTATTATTAATCAATTGACTCAAACATGTTATGATAATATAATTATAATTATAATTATTGGAGTTAGTAATTATTTTATATGATTATTATTATTTATGCTAATGAATTGATAGATAGTTTTCTCTAACTTATTATTAAATATTACAAAAGTTTCTTCAAATTCAATTATTTTACCTTGAATTGCATATGCTATGAAGTTGCCCGAGGAATTATATATTTAATTAATCTAAGTGTTTTTAATATTTAATTCTGAAAAATATTATTTGTTAATTTTTTCGATCTAATTAATTTCTTTTCAGTTTTATCAAGTGTTTCTTAAATATTTGTTTTACACCTTTTAATTAATGTTATTATTAGCTGTAAAGGCTTTCTTTTCTATTACTCTTTGGCATAAAATATGTAGTAATTATTATTAAACTTTTATTCCTATTTTCTTTAATTATTATCATTATTATGTATAATTATTTATAGCAAAGCTGTTAGTCTGTGACTTATTTAAATACAAATTTAAAATATATTTATCATTATTAATATTATTTTATTTATTATAAGATATTAATTAATTGATAATGAATCAATTTTATTCTTAGTAGTCAGTTTATATTATAATTATTATTACCCATTATTATTCATAAATTAAATTATAGAATAGGTTATCAATCTTCTTTTGATCTTCGATTAGTAGATAATGCTCCAGTTGGTAAGTGAATCATTTTTTCTTATTATATTATTATATGATCACCTCATCTCATTATTATTATTATTATATTTATTATTAGTTTAAGTACCCTTTTTATTAATTTTCTTATTTTAAATGTATTTTGTTCCGTAGTAAGGATTTTTATTATTATGTAGTTATGCTCTTCGTATATTCAATTATTGTATTTAATCATACTATAAAATTGAATAGTGATATAGATTGTAATTATAAGCATGTTAGTGTTATATTATGATATATTATATTAGTTTATAGTATAACAATATAATTATTATAATTAATGATTATTATTGATTATTGAAGAATATTATTATTAATATTATGATATATTATTAATTATTATTAATTTTATTTATTTATTGATTATTATTTAATTATTAATTAATTATTATTATAATTAATTATTATAATTTAATTTATTAATATAGTAATATAATATAATCATTTAAATTATTATTATTATTATTATATATTTAGATTATTATTATTATATATATTGATTATTATTTATTATTAATGTAATGAATTGTTTCTTATTACTATGATCTCGAAAATTTAATTGTTTTAAAAAATGTAGAATTATTATTAAAATAATTAGTCATATTTTTATTTTAATAAATTATCATATATTTTTTAATTTTTATTATATCAACATATCATAAGCTATTTTGCATACATTTTATGCTATTTTATTAATTTTGATTATTATTAATATATTCTATAATTAATATTATTTATATATTATTATTATTATTAAATTTTAATTATTTATTATTAATCTATTATCTGAAGTTTTTATTATCTAGTTTTATATTATCAATTATATGTATTATATAGGAATATTATTGTATACTATTAGAAGTTTTTCTATACCATATAATTAGCCGAAGTTTTCTTATTATATTATACTTATTATTGATGATTATTAGCTTTTATGATACAAATACAGATATAGTCTATGAATATATTTAACTAGAAAAGGTTGCTAATTTTTAAGTGAATTAATGATTTATTATATTTATGTATGTTATTTTTTAGTTGATTAATATTATTATTTTACTTATTTATAATTATGAACATATTTATTTTACTTTACTTACTTGGTGTGTCTTATGGTGATAATTATTAGAGGATAAGTGTGGTCTGCCTAGAAATTCTCTACTAATAACATTATGAAGGTTTTAATCCTTGTCTAATCTTTAACTATAAGATGTCTATTCAACGACTTTTGAAAGCCACAAACACTAGACTTATGATAGAATGCGTTTTTTTATTTTAGCTTCATAAGTTGTATTTTTTTTGAGTTGCGTGCATAAGTATTGCTTTCTTAAATGATTATAAAAATTCATAATCATAAAATATTCGAGGATTTTGATGGAGTTTATTATGAATTGATCAACATAAACTCGTGTATAATATGATATATATATAATACGTAATATATAATTCAATAGCTAATATATAATAATAATGCAGCTAATATTGAACATTATTAAATATATATATATTATCCAATAAATAATAAAGATATAATTAAATTAATACTATACATATATATATAACTATATAATATAATATAGATAGATAAAGGTCCCTAATGGAAGTATACATCTTTACAAATTAGAAAAGGGATGGAATATAATTACATATATTATACTTATATAATGTATACTATTAATACGAGTTACTTCAACTATATATTTATAATGAGGTTAAATATTATATAAGGCTTAGAGTAGTAACCTATAGATATTTTCTTTTCTAAAATAACTAATTTGTAACAAGACTATCCACTAGTATACTAACTCATTTCCTTTTATTTATATACCGTAATTGCATTAATATATGAGGAATAGCGCACTCTACTCCCAAAAATAAAGTAATATAAATATATATATACTATATTTGGGGAAAAAAATGTTAAATATATAAATATGATATATTAATATAAGATATAAGATATATTATATATATATATATATAAAATAATATATTATTTAATTATAATATATAATATATATTATTATTAGATTATATAAAATATACTATACTATAATATATTATATATATATATATTATATATAATATATATATATTAATATATATATATTATTTAATAATATATAATATAATATTATATTATATATATTATAATTATATATATATATATTATATATTGTTTTATTGGAAACCATATGTATATGTGGAGGGAAAAAACCAAAAAGTCGATTTCAGAGTTCGTGGCCGACATGCTCCGTTGTAAGGTACTAGGTACATGAAGTACCACCCTGTTATATTATGTGTGTTAACTAGAAGCAGATGTAGGGACATGTGTTAAATAAGTGTGCCAGACTCTCTCTCTCTCTCTCTCTCTCTCTCTTCTCTCTCTTTCTCTTACTATTCATATATTATCTACTCTTAATCTCTGCTCTCTCTCTATCTCTCTCTTCTCTCTCTACTATCTCTCTCTCTCTCTCTCTTCTACTCTTAACTCTCTCTCTCTTCTCTCTCTCTATCTGTCCAGAGAATAAGTTAAGATGTATTAGTAGAAAAAGAACTTGTGGTAAAAGAGGCCTACAACGAGTTCTCCAACAAGAAAAAAGAAAGAGTCTTTGTATAGAGCCAAGCTACTGGCGGGAACTGACTCGCAGGCTCACAGCTTACCGCCTCTGTGCCCTATTTTTATTAAATAATATGTTGCTCCGGCTCCGAGTCCGTTTATCTGTTATAGTAAGAAATTAATTGCTTTCGGTTGCCGGTGATCTCAGCCCATCAAACTCTGCTGCTCCGTGGATCCTAGGCACCGCAGCTCCTTAGCATAATTCGTGACAGAGTTATGAGTGGTTTAGTAGATTATATTGTACATTATCTATTAAATTAGTAACTAAACCAACCATTATTTTGTCAGTCTAGAAATTAGATATAATAAGAGCTCCCGATTAATGTGAGGGTAAAGTATCATAATTGTTATACGAAAGTTATATATTAATATATATATAAAATTTTAATTAAATATAATATATATATATTAATTAAATATAATAAATTTATTATTAATTATATTATAATATTATTTATATATATATATTATATTATATATAAGTATTAATATATATAATATTATATATATATATTATATATATTATATATATATTTATATATATTATATAAATAATATATAAATTATATATAATTAATATAATATATATAAATATTTAATATATTATACATTAATAATTATTTAGTTATTATATAAGTATATTAATATATATATATTTAATATCTTATATATTAATAATAATAATTATATATTATTATATATATATTTATTTATATACATACAAAACCATTTATATATAACAAATTTAAAGTTTATACGTATTAATATATATATTAAGTATATAGTCAACTGCCTATAATATATGTTATAAATAATATTTTAAATATAAAATTAAGGCGAAACTGCTCAATAAAGTCTTAATACTCCAGCCTTATGACCTATTTATAATTGTCAAATACAAAAAAATATAAAAATTATATCACTCGGAATTATACTCACTTATTATTTAATACAATAAGCGTATAGTTTTATATCTCTATAGTGAGTATTAAATATAGATATAATAATATATAAACACTTAGTGTAATAATATTATTTATAGTTATATATATATGATATATTATTAAAATATATATTTATAGTTATTTATAATTATCATTATATATATATAAATATATAAGTTAACTGATATATTTATTAACTCTATGATTATATCAAAAATTGATATATGTATTATATATATAATATATATACTATATATTTTATAATAATTTATATATTATTATATATATTATATATATTATAAATTAATAATGATATAATTATAATATATTAATAATATAATTAGTGATTTTAAATATACTTTCATTTATATATAATAAATTAATTATATTTTATTATTATAATGTAATATATTTTTTCTATAATAATAGTAATATATTAAATTCTTAATAAAATATGTTTATATATATTTATAATATAGTAATTTAATTATATATATATATATATATATATTAATATATAATATTTATTATATATATTAAATATGAAATATATAGCTATAATTTTAAAGTGACAAAATGGGCTAATATATGTAAAAGATTGACATATAATATAGGCTTAAATATTTATTATATATATATTTAATTATATATTATATATAAATATATATTAATATATATATATTTATATAATAATATATTATATATATAATTAATATAATATAATATATAATATATATATATATTATATTATAAATATAATATATTATATATATATATTATATATTAATTATATTATATATATATATATATTATAATATTATATAATATATTAATATAATAATATAATATATATATATATATATATATATAAATATATAATATATATTATTGTACAGAGAATCTAGTTTATAAAGGTTGATATAAACTTGTAACTATAAACATGAACATTATTAAAATAATTAGTGCCAATTAGGTATGAATTATATGCAATATTTATTAATAAATTTGTGTTATAATTTATTATATTATTAAAGAAATACTATTTATAGCAAAGTCCCGCTCTATTTCGAGCACTAAGTACATTGGTCGACCCCGCTACTTAATACTTCATATTATTAATTAAATACTACGTAAATATAAATAAATACCATGTCTTTTTTAACGTTCTCAAAAAATAATGAAAAACCCAGGCCATAATTCCAACGCCACAGTGAGGAGAAACGGTCGAGTAAGCTCGAAATACGAGGAAGCGAGGCTTTTTAGCGCTATTCACATTAGTCTCACACTAACACACATCTAACAAGTTTCTCTTCAATTCTACTATCAAAAGCAGCGACAACATAGGCGATGAAGCCTAATTGTTTTTGGCTTTTTGTGATTCTCCGCAGAGAGACATAAATCAGTTCAGATTACATGTTGTGTACCATATATTATTATATTTAACCTATTGTTCGTGTCAATTATTCGAATCGCAGTTGAAAATTATTTTTCACAAGTCATGATAATATTTTCACGATACAAAGAATAAAACACCACTATGAGCAACTATTCACTTCTGGATAAGTCTCAGATCTTCAGTATCTTACCGCCTCTAAATAGTATGGTAACCGTTAGTATTTGATGTTTGTGATATCAATTCTGCAAGCGCCTGATCCACCAATCAAATATAAAGGTGCTACCTAAATAAATTGTGAGTACGCCGTGACCCTACCTCCAATACTATCTTTAAATAAGTTTAACTTATAAATAAGAATTTTTTTTATACAACAAATTAATAGTAAAATTTGGCCTACAAAGATTAAAAGTCACATCACTAATTTTTAACATCTTACATACAAACACACCTACACACACATACAACACATAATATATTATATATAATATATAATAATATAATATATATAATATTATAATTATTATATTATTAATATTATATAATATTATTAAATGATATATAATATATTAATATATATATTAATAATCATTATATATTATATTATATAATTAAAGGTAACAATGATGTAAATAATACGAGTTGACCATTATTTTCGTATAATTTTAGTATTTAAAAAGAAACACGAAATTTTATTTATAGTAAATATTAACCTAAACTAGTGAAAGCTATAAAGAATTATATATAAAATATAAATAATATTATTTACTATATAATAATATAAATTATTTATACATTTTTAGGTATTAATATTAATACTGGTATATAATTAATATTTATATAATTAATAATATATTTAATATACTAATAGTATAATATATATATATGATAGTAATATATATATAATATATTAATATTTATATTAATATATATTATAATTATTAAATAAAAAGATAATATATTATTTATTATTTATTAAAAATTTAATAATAATTAGGTAAAATAAATAAAAGAATATATATATCAGAGCTGGGATCATATCACATTTTATCAATTCTTGGAGGCTGCTCGTGTCTTAGCCCTGTAGTGTCATTATCATTTTCAAGGAAAGGAAGATCTCATTCTACTATAAAATCTCAAGTTCTATAAAATAAATTTCATTTATTTTTTATT
Organism: Trachelipus rathkii; assembly: GCA_015478945.1. NCBI lineage: Eukaryota > Metazoa > Arthropoda > Malacostraca > Isopoda > Trachelipodidae > Trachelipus > Trachelipus rathkii. The sequence goes on along the minus strand of JABUQX010128894.1, from coordinate 543 downwards.
TCACGAGCAACAATTCAGTGCAGCTTCATAGAGAAAACAAAGTATTACATAATACATTGATATTAGGTGTACATTTAGTCTCGTTTTATAAGGTTAATTTATTATACTTTTCATTTCATAATGAGGTTAGCAATAAAAATAATCTCGTAGTCTCTTCGATTAAAAATCAATTTGCTCTGATCTTAAGAGATAGTATGCCAATCTCGTTGTTGAATTACAGAATGTGTATTGTAATTACATGCAATATAATTTCGATATTAATAAAAAAAATAAAAACAAAAAAAAAAATAAAAAACAACAAAAAAAATAAGCTAGTATTCTTTAATTTATTACACACAATATTACACATAATTGGCTAAAATGGTAGCTTTAATGATATATATAACCTATAAAATAGGTACATTTAAATAGAATTTTTACTTATATTTAATATTTTAATGTACATTTAATTAATACAATTATTATATTTATTTGCTTATGTTTATATTTACATTAATATTTAAAGGCTTCATTATATATGATGTTCTTAACAACGTCCAAAAA